>JADBJO010009794.1:32500-35000 GCA_016801955.1 Conus betulinus
GAAGTGGAGCATGATCAGATTCAAAGGAGGAGACGGAGGGGGAGTGGAAATGAGGGAGGGGGGAGATGATGGGGGAGTGGAGTACGAGGGTCAGGTGAAGCATACATTTGAATGATTTCCGTCTGGTGCTGTGGCACAGTGCTTTTAATTAAAAAAAGAAAAGTCATCTGATATGGGAACACGGGCAGAAAACTGGTGCGTTAATCCTTGAGTACAAGGGACTGATACAGTTTGCAACCTTACAAATACCGAACCAGAACACAAAGACACATTCAAAACGGGACGAAATGTAATGCTTATTTAACACACAATACGAAACACAGATGATTGGATTTCCAACAAAAATGTTTATTCTTCAAACATTACAATTAACACACAGAGAACAAAAGGGACAAACAGTACTCCCAAGATGGCTGCCTTCTGTTGACAACTATCCAGGGAGAACTGTTTTGTCCATTCCTTGGCTAAAGAATCTCGTCAAAGAAGTAATTTATTTGTAATTTTCAATGATATTATGACAAAGAAATCTTTAACAACTAAGTTTCACACACACACACACACACACACACACACACACACACACACACACACAGAGAGAGAGAGAGAGAGAGAGAGAGGAGAGAGAGAGAGAGAGAGAGAGAGAGTTATATACAAAGAATAAATATTTGACAATGGTTAAAGTTACTGGTATGCTGACCCTAGCCTTGCCGGTGATGAGAAGAGACAAAGACAGACTAGGAATACTTCCTAGTAATCAATTTTTTAAAACTCACCCTCTGACACACAATTACAGTGACAGAATCGTCGTTGATTGATTCTAGTTGTGCTGTTGAGATGTACCACTATTGACACATGATGGTAAAAAAAAAAAGTATTGCTATCGACACATGGTGCAACTGACCGTAATAGTAATTGGCTGTTACCATTTTGTGGCGCTAGTGATCTTTGTGGTGATGCTGCTTAGTGCTCTTGGCATACAGCGAGCTATAGACGTGTGGCGTCAATGACACGTACGTCTGTTGACACACAGACCTTCCGAATGTAAAGTTCGCTGTGTGAAATTGTGTCGATTGCCTCGCTGAGCCGATGAGAATATTTAAAGTAAAAGGAGAAAAACAGGTAAAAACATGGGTCCTATCCAATGTGTCCATTTTATGTATGGTTGTTGGCAATGGTAAACGATATCATGACAAACTGGCTGAAGAGATCACGGCGTTGCTGACAATGAGACAACATTCACGTTTACAGACAAAACATAGTGCAAAACAATGTTTTATTTAAACACACAATGCTAAAAAAAGACAAGTGCATTTTTGGCAAACAAGTTTTCTACAGACGACAATGGGAGTAATCACTGGATTGGTTTTAATCTGCATTTAGCATATCATGGATGTGGTAGCTGAGTTTTAAAAAAAAAGTCATCCCGCTTCTATACAAAGCTGCGTTCCGATTGGTTAGCGTAAAGAGTCTACTCTAATTGCCTTATAGTATCAACTTTAGAAAAGTCCAGCCAAGGCTTCTTTAGTGGACGACACATTAGTGCACATATCTTTAACATCAGTACGACCTTCCATTCGTCCGTTCTTGCTCTGTTTGGTGTCTTAAGGAAAGAAGGGTCCTTGTGTATTGTTTTCTGAGCAGTGCAACCAAGAACGGCACGGCAAGAACTCTCACATAGGATTAGATTATGCAAGAGAGCAGTTATGGTTTCACTGCACAAATAAAATGTTTTGAGAATTCCCTTACCAACGCCAGTCCTCGACTATCCTGAAACTGGCCACAGGTTTCTCTGTTCTGGGCATGTCTAACATACCATTGCAGTCAGTTTCCAGCCTCTGTTGTCGGTTTTTCAAAGGAGTCGTGTCACAACAGAAAACTAGTAGCTTGCAAGACATAGGATGAATTTAAGCAGGAGCAGTTTACGGTTTCACTGCATTCAAAAATGTTTTGAGAATCGTGGTTAAAGTCCTGTGTGAACGCCAATCCTTGGCTGTACTGAAAACTGAGAGCAGGTTTCTCTGTTTTGAGCATTTCTAACACTTGTGTGGGCAGTCAGTTTCTAAACTTGCTGTCTGCTTTCCAATGAATCAGTTCACAACAGGAAACCACTAGGGCATGCAGGACAGCACAGACATCGATCATGGTCCAACGAATCTTGGATCAGCTCTTTGAGTTAATTCATGGATGACAATTTATCCTGCTGAAGGAGGTAAAATTTCGTAAGGCCTGAAAGGGTTGGTTGGGTGGTTGGTTGGTTGGTTGGTTATCTAGTTAGCTAGTTAGCTAGTTAGTTAATTAGTTAGTCAGTCGGTCAGTCAGTCAGTCAGTCAGTTAGTTAGTTAGCTAGTCAGTAAATTGGTTAGTTAGTTAGTCAGTTGGTTGGTTAGTTAGTTAGCTCGTGTGTGTGTGTGTGTGTGTGTGTGTGTGTGTGTGTGTGTGTGTGTGTGTGTGTGTGTGTGTGTGTGTGGATATGTATGCGCATGTCGCGCGCGTGTGTGTG
>JADBJO010009794.1:40000-52500 GCA_016801955.1 Conus betulinus
GTGTATGCAGATATGGAAACAAGTTATTGCCTGAAAGAGACTCAATTCCACTTTGAGATAAATCCAAAATTTGCAAGTTTGGGAACATCTCTGACAAGATGTCCAATTGGAGAGTACGAAATCTGACACTGGAAAAGTTAAGAACACTCAATGACGGCAGTCGATACTTTCGTTTGCTATCAAAAATGCTTTTTAAAGGATTACCCGCCAGATTCAGTCTTCAAAATACAACATTCCCACAAAAACCCCGATGGTGAGATGATTCAGTGGATTGTCACTTAAATCCAAGCTGTGAAGATTGGGCAGTTGAAATGCTGAGACATTGCTCCAATGGCAGCCTTGAACGCCGAGATGGATCAACATGACCTGCTCGGTAGCATCAGCCTGCTGTAGCCCGCTCTCCTTGACGTCCAGGTAACGCAGAAGTTGGGAAAAAACGTGTGTGGGAAGTGTGGGGACAGATGAAGGTCAGACCATAACACGTACATGATCAGGACAGGTCACGTCACACATCAGTTCATCGTCATGCAGTGGGCATTGTGGCAGACCATCACAGAGGTGGTGCACATGCACACATATTGTGCGGTCACTGCCACGGCATCGGTAGAACCCCGGGCATGTGTAGGAAACGGCACCAGTCCTCGTCCTCACGATCTGGACAGTCGTTGACGCCATTACACCTGACGTAGACAGGTAGGCAGTAGTCACCACTGTGACTCTGAAAGTGGGTGTTAGGACACTGAGTCATGTTTCCAGGTAGAGCAATCACAGTGAATGCTCCAATTCTGTCAAAGTTGATCACAATTGGCGGTTTTTTTTTCGTACTTAGTGTTAATTGTATGTTATTATAATCACATCCTATTTCGTCTACACCTGTATTACAGTTTACATAACCATCACAGACGACGATCAAATCTACACACTAAGAACACACACACACACACACACACACACACACACACGCACGCACGCACGCACGCACGCACGCACGCACGCACGCACACACACACACACACACACACACACACACACACACACACACGCACGCACAGGCTCGCACGCGGGCGCGCATGCACGCACGCAACCACCACACACACACACACACACACACACACACACACACACACACACACACACACACACACTTATCAATTTCAATGTTATCTAAATTGCATCTCTTGGTTCCACCATCATCTGAGCCGCGTTTCATGGGAAAAATCTTTGTACTCTCTCTGAATGTACATTTTTAGAAAGTGTTCTTTTCATTACGATGAAAAAAGAAATGGGGTCCATATTTTTGTGTACACTCCGAAATTCTGGGTGTGAATAAATATCAATATGCTTCCATTTATGTTTTGAAGTATTCATTTTCCTTATATACTTTAAATTCAAGAGCCTTGGTGCAATTAAATAGATCAGGTCTTCCCAAATTTCCTTCTTCCACATCTCTCCTTTCCAAACAAAATTAGAATACATTTCTTGCAGGGGTTTTTTTTTATGTATGGTCGATAGCGTTCAGTAAAAGAATCAAGTATGCAAGTTTAGATGATATCAACGACTTCCATACAGCAATTCTGCCCTGTGGTTGAAGGATTTATTTTGTCCAGATTTTTTATTTTGTCCTGATTTTTTTATTTTGTCCAGATTTTCAATCTGTTTTAGTTTCCTCAAACTCTTCGGAGCAGCTTAGTAGATCACAAAGCTAAGACGTCCCATAGATCAGATTTCTAATATTTCAGATTTGGGGGCAATTGCATTTAATTGTAGGTGTGGCATGTACACAGTAGCTAATCTGCAATTACTTCCCGACCGAGCTGAGGCTGTCATTTCACAAAACATTTGTAATTCCGATATTTTCCCAAGATTTGTTAATATCGTTATTGTATCTTCGAAGTATTGTTCCTTACCATTTTTCCATTACCTGAATGCCGTATGCAAACTATGCTATTTCATGTTCTTTTTCGTCAGACAATATATCTTTGATATCAAAATGAAGCCAGGTTACCTTGTCTAAAACTTCGTATAATGTTAAACTACTGAGGCACAGGGGTACTTGTCCATTTACAAATCCGATACCCTTATCGTTTTCATAAGATATCCCAATTCATGAACAAAAAAAAAACAAAGGGATTAAATTAGTTTAGTCATAAATATTCCGTCCAATGAATCAAAACCATTTTCTCAAAGTCGACTCAAGGTAACAGTCCAGCCATATCATTTCTTGAAAATAGTGGATATATTGTGTCATGAAGAAGTTTTAAGTAGTAGAAAGAAACTCTTAGAGAGCGTGGCAGCAGAGTCCTCAGACAAAGAAGCCCCCTTCGAGCAAGTGTTTCGGCCCTCATCTCCTGACACTCTAGGGGGTTCGGCCACACCCGGTTCTCTGGATGTCTCTCTGCTGACCCTTTTTTTTTCCCATCTTGGGACGAGCCATGGCTGGGATTCGAACCCATGACCCCCTCTGGACATGCTCATTATCATTATCTTCATTTTCCACTTAATGACTCGCGCACTAACCACTGAGCCACTGGGACACTTGATATTTGTAGGAAGGTTAAGCCTTCTGACGTTCACTTTTGTTCTTCCTTGACCAGATCCAGCTTGAACACCTCTCTGCCGCTTCTGCCATTGTTTTCAGGGCTCTGGTTTTTTCCCTCCCTGCTCCCTGCAACTGAGAGCTGTTTCATTAGACTGTATGCAGACGTTCCTACAAACCCCCTAGCTCCAATTTCTGCAGTGAGGACTTTGACCTGATAGCCTTCTCTCCTCAGGCTGTGTTTGCCAGATCAGCATATTTTTTCAGTCCTGTAGATTTAAGCTGCCTCCATTCTTCTGTTCTCATATGGCACTGTGAGCTCGATCATGATCAGCTGCTTGGTTGACTGAGAGTGGACTACTATGTCTGGTCTCATGCCACTCTTATTAATGATCTCTGGGTGACTCTTCCATTCCGGGAGGTCTGCAGTGCACTCCCAATCACCTGCCCCGTCCAGCAGACTCTGCCTTCGAGTGGCACTCTTGTTCTTGGCCATGATTCGCTGCCTCCTGCTGTAAAGAATGTTGCAGGTGCTTTTGAAGTCCTTATTTTCCCTTTTTGGTGTTGTTGATACTAGCACAGACTACTTGTACAATCTCTTTGAGCACTTTGTTTGTGTGCCTCCATGTGTACATTCCTAGAGCCAGGGCTATTTTACATGAACTTTGGACATGCTCCACTGTTTGTTTTCCATGGTAGAGGGGGCATGATCATCTGTTTTTCCCCACTTCAGCAGGTTTGCATTTGAGGGCAGAAGGTCATATGCAGATCTGAGAATGAAGCTGATCCTGAGAGGGGCCATGTGCCAAATGTCATTCCAAGTGAGACGTCTTTGGAGCGCATTCTCCCACGTTGTCCATTGCCCTTGCTGACTCTGCTGGACTGCTTTTTGGAGTCTTTTTTTTTTTTTTTTTTTTTGGTCTTCTTCTTTTCTCATTTCCTGAATCATCATGTCTCTTTTGGCTTTTCATTTGGCCTTTTGACCACCATTCAGTTTTGGTCACCCCCAGTCCTTGTCTGTTGGTCTGTGAAAGTCCTGTTATTTCTCTGATCTTGAGACTTTTTTTTTTGCAGAATCCATCGCCTCTTGAACTTCCATTTTCTGCCTGTCTTCAGCTGGGGACTTGATTGCTTCTACCACCTTGTCTCCTGAGTCCTCCAGCATGCTTTGAAGTCTGATCTTCCCTGCTTTGTATTCCTCCAGGATGGATTTCAGTGGTAGTTTCAGCTTTGCTTGGCGACAGTACAACGCTATGTCAGTCAGACAGGGTGGGACACCAAGCCATTTCCCTTGTGAACTTGTTGATTTTGGATTTCATTGCCTCCACTATGCTGGTGCAGATGTCGTATATTATCAGAGGCCATAAGAGCTTTGGTATCAACATGAACTGCAGACACCAGACCTTGTATTTGCCAGGGAGCCCACACTGGTCAATGGTCTCCAAGCCTTCTTCCCGACATCTGCTTGGTTTCTTTTGCTCTTTGTGTGTCTTTCAGCGTATCATCATACCATCTTCCAAGGCTCTTGACTGGCTCTTCTATGACTGTTGGAATGGCCTGGTTGGCAACACTGAAGACCACACCGATTTGGACACTTTTCCTTTCCTCAGTGAGAGACTCTGTGATTTCTTTGTCTTGAACTTCATTCTGGATGAGGCAACTATGTAGTCCAGCCTCTCCAGCACATGACGTGTCTCGTCTTCTCTGGATGAAATTACTGTAGTGTAATCCATGAAGGCCTTGAGAGGGGGTATCTTGTATCCATCGCGCAAGGTCTGTTTGTCTTGCGTTGCTTGTTGCTGCTTTCAAGATGACTCCCATTGCCAACACAAACAGTATTGGGGAAATTGCACATCCCATTGCAATGCCCACTTCCAAGTTGATCCAATCTGTTGGCAGAAGTTGAGAAGCCATTGAAGTACTTCTTGAGCATGTCGCGGATGTTCTCTGGCACATGGTACATCTCAAGTGCCAACTGTATCATCTCATGGGGTACAGATCCATATGCGTTTGCCAGATCAAGCCACACTACATCCAGGTCTCTCTTTTCTGTTTTTGCTCTTTGGATTGCGTCCCAGATCATTGGCGTGTTCTACACAGCCAGCCACGCCTGGGATGCCACCTTTCTGACTGACACATTCAAGTACTTGTTTTCCATGAGGTACTTGGTCAGCCTTGCTGCCATGACCGAGAAGATTTTCCCTTTGACGTTCAGTAGTGACAATGTGGCAGTGTGTTCAAAGGTGGCAGTGGGATCAGTGTTGTGCGAGTGTTGTGCGTGTGTGGAGGTGTGTGTGTGTGGGGGGGGGGGGGATGGGTGGAGAGGAGCCTTGGGGCAGTGGCTATGGGCGCGATGATTGTCGTCTGTTGTTTGAAATGTTGGAGAAGACGGGAGAGAGACTCCAGAGAGAGATGAACTGAGTGTTTTACTATGTGCCACTATGGGTTTCCGGCAGGACTGGAAAAGAACCTCTGCTACAGAAGTGGTGAAAGTGGGATTATGAAGGTTGGATGTGGTGCAAGAAAGTGTGCAAAGCCATGAGTGGTAGTCCATAGTCTAAAGCATTCCTTGAGGAATTGAGATGGGATACTGACTTCGTTTTCTGAAACTGTGTTTTTAGCATATACATGTGCAAATGGTTGGATGATGGGTAGCAGACAATGAATGGACAGGTGAAAGCTGACATGAGTGCGAGTGAAGAATTGGGTGGCTGGCATTATGCTGCGGTTGTAGTTGCCATTGTTGAGGTGGTTGAAAGACGAACTGGGGCTAAGGAATGAGGAATGCCAAATAACAATCACAGAGAGAGAGAGAGAGAGAGAGAGAGAGAGAGAGAGGAGAGAGAGAGAGAGAGAGAGATGAAGACGAACATGAAGCGAAATTAGGAACAATGAAAAGTAACACACAACGATCACAAGTGCACACCTAAACCCGAAAACGTGATGTGAAATACAAAAGAATGAAGGGTAGTTGTCAGTTGAAAAAAACTGTTATTCTGCCGATCGAAACAAACAATTTACAAAACAAACGTGACGCCTTTTGGACCTCTTTGGTCTTCCTCGGGAACATCCGTTTTGCGCCTAGTTTGAAGAGATAAATGATTGGTCGTTCTTTGTTTTCATTGTCTTGGGCGTTGTTTGTCTTGCTTAAAGGGGCGTCGTGTTTGTCTTGTAATTCCTACCTGTCGTTCGACAAAATAACAATTTTTGTTTTAAGTTTGCTTAGATTATAAAATGCTGCGTTGTAAACCATTCTTGATTTCAAAACCAAGTACACTTTAAAAAAAAGAACAAATTGTATATGTGTAGACAACATCAAACATCAACACATCCTTTCTCGCAATAAAATGACACGGTTCATTCCCGTCCTTTCTAAATATTCAGGCGAGGTAATTTTTGTTGGATCATTCGCATACATCTAGTCGCTTTTGTCGCTTTGTCAAACAGCCTTGTATTTAGGTTTCAAAGTGGGCTGACCGCAGACAGAAATTGAAGCAAGCAAAACAGAATTACTGGCCCGCCAAACGAAGGAAAACAATAAACTGCATAGTTATATGACGCATGATTCAACCTCCATGAAAGGAATCTGTACGTTGACACTGAGCCAAGTCAATGCCTGCTCTGTGAGCATGATGAAGGCTATATCACGTCAAAAAAGGATTATTACGTCGTATACAAGGCGTCATTTACGCAGTGAAACTGTTGTGACGTAAAAAATAAAAAATAAAAATTCCTACAGGGAGAGTGCAACTGACGGCTAACATTTTTATCTGGGATAAGGTCTGCCACTTATCAGCAGATCTTGATACATTTTAGTTTGGGTGGTGAGGCGCATCTTTTCAGGATTGGCACCGTGTGGTGGACGGACTCAGGCAGAGATGAAAGGCATTTAGTAGTGACCTGACCTATGTAGGGTTAGGACAATCAATCCGTTTGACTGTATGTGAGCCTATGTGCCTGAAGAAATGGCCTTGGGGAACTGTGATGGAGTGGTCTTTGGGGACTGTTTGTGCCAACTGGTCGTAACAGCCTGGGATTATATTCAAAGGAATTTTGATGTCTCTGGGGGTCTGTGGTAAGTGTTATATTTTCATGAAAGACGGATGCTGATTACTATTGCTAATTTGTGAAACTTTGAGTTGAATGATAAGTTGAAGCATCTTATTGGAGGGAATCTTAATGGGAGTTTGTAACTGAGACAAGAACGCGAGTGTTTGTGTTTGTCTGCTTGTGATTGCAGATGAATGGTTCCTTCTAAAAGGAGTGAGTAAATTTCTGTCCTATACTTAATTTTAGCACACTCAATCCCCTTCTGACAATGATGATGATGATGATGATGGTAGTATGATAATATCAGGATAACACTAGCAATAATGATGACAACGATAACAATGGAAGAAAAAGAGGAAGGAAGAGAATTAGATGATTGTTACAGCAATATGATAATGGTAGCAAAAATATTGAAAACAACAAAATCAACAACAAAACAATGATGATGATGATGATGATTGCAAGACAGAATCTAAGAGATATACCTAAAGTGATAATGATGATCAGAAATATTATCAAAATAATCATAATAATGATAATGATACAGAAAATGTAAAAATGTAAAAGATATAAATTGCGAAATATGAAAAACTTTAGATATGAAAGAGTGACAACTTTGACAATACCATTCAGAAATCTAATCTTATCGCCTGACTGAGGACACTGTAGGCTTGGTGTCAACATTCGAAAACAGCATGTGCTATTCAAACCATGCAGTAATGACCAGCAAACGATCTAGATACCGACAAGTCGCATCTCTGTGGATGTGCCTCCCCGGATACCACGTCTTATGCTGTTTTCATATAAAGCTGAAACTAGACCACCTGGAAAAGGAACATATATATCACTGCTTGTGTAGAGGCTCTTTCAACTTTTCAGATTTTAAACATGGCACAAATCTAGCAACAGCACCTGGTGCGTTTTTGTATGCTTTTGTTGTTGTTGTTGTTGTTGAATAAGATGTGTACATAGGAGCCTGCGTTTGCCTTCACTAAAGGACAGTTATCATGACGCCACTGACGTCGGTATGAGGAAGGATTAGCTTCGACAACATCCATTCTGCATTTTAGATCATGGATCCTTCTTCAAACATGCTTCCCATAAATTTCCGTCAGGTTTTGCCTTCCACTTTTTTTTTTAAAAATTAAAAACAGATCATGACAATTCCATCGGGAAAATAAATGTTGAGGTGGTAAACTGTCGAGCTGTTGCGGAGTTGAACAAGTTGTATGTTTTATGGTATTTTCTTTTCATTTTTATGGTTTGGTTTGGATATGAATATTAAATTGAACAGTTTTTGTTTTCATGTTTTCTTTTTTCGATTTAATCTCTAATTCAAAAATGACAGACTCACTCACTGAGAATAAAATAAGCATTTGTGTAGGGTAAGCACAAATGATTCAGCTTCACTTCTTTCTGGAAGGCCATTTTTAATCACCCAGAACAAGTTGATTTCGACAGCAGTTTTCAGTATGTCACTACTTTTTCCATCCTGTATTCTTCTATTTCCGGGCTGTAAATAGATCGCTTCTGAGAAAAAAAAATGCACGTCAGCTACATTAGTGAAATGATTTTGAGGGGTCATCATAACGACCTGAGAGTGCTCATACCTTTTCATGAGAAATAAAATCTTCATGTAATAAACTCCGCATCGCAACATACTTCGAATCCAGAATGTTGATTTTTACCGCTTCTATTGGACGAAGCAAAACACTCATGTGTGTATGTTTGTGTGTGTGTGTGCGTGTGTGTGTATGTGTGTGTGTGTGTGTGTGTGTGTGTGTGTGTTGTTGTATGTTTGCGCGCGCGTGCGTGTGTGTGTGTGTGTGCGTGTGTGTGTGTGTGTGTGTGTGTGTGTGTGTGTGTGTGTGTGTGTGCTGGTGACTATATCAGGGTACTGTGTCAAACTAGGCGCAAAACAGATGCTCCCGAAGAAGATCAAAGAGGTCCAAAACGCGTCGTGTTTGTCTTGTAAATTGTAATTTGTATGATGTGATCATATGCAATAAATTTGACTCGCTACACTTAACACAACACCCATTGTGGTGATACATATAGGTCGGTTATTACACAACCTAATCGATCAGGGCGATTCAAGTCAAGTCAAGTCAAGTCAAGTAAACTTTATTATCTCAATTTGAGAAATTAATTTGTGGTCACACACATTCACAGCAAATAAACAATAATTTACCCACATTACCCATTTTCTCACATGTGACATACATTCATATAGAGGAATTTGGATTTCAATTAAACATCTTCTCGGTTCATTAAAGACAACGCACCTCTTGCTGTCCACAGCGTACTGCATTTTGTTTGCACCGTGGGTGCACACAAAATTCTCCATCCCTTCCCCCACGACAGTGCTCTCTGAAGTCACACAGCAGACTGTAAGTCACTGCACAAGAGAAGTAGGGTTGTGCCAGTCCCCCTGGCATGTCGCGCTTCACACGGTACCATTCTTCAGCCATGTCCAGGCTTCTACACACACTTGGCGTGTCACAGGCCAGCGCAGTGTGCGTCACGTGCTGCAAGGGACACGTCACGAGTGGGACACGTGACACAGTGGTGCTGTTGGTCGCAGGAAGAGTGACGTGTCAGGATTTTGTGGAGGGCATTTCGCACAGATAAAAAGCATTCGTACACGCACGGCTGTCACATCCTGTGAAAGCGAAACGAAACACCGAATTACGTGTATAAACCTTTCCACATATATTATCAATTTTTGGCATAATTTTATCCATAGGGTTCCAGTAGAAAGCCACAGAACCTGCTTCCCAACGTCACGTGTTAGTATACCTGGAAGCACACGTTTTCATCAAAGAGAAACATTTGTCAACGATTTCATATAAGTGTTTATGTGCGAGTAAAGTTATATGTTTTTCTTGGAAATCTCTCTCTCTCTCTCTCTCTCTCTCTCTCTCTCTCTCTCTCTCTCTCTCTCTCTCTCTCTCTCTCTCTCTCTCAGTAATATGTTAATTTACAATGAACGAAAATAATTGTATGACTCACGTGTCATGGAGAAACTGGCTTTTGTATCCAGTTTGTTTGGATCAAATTATTCAGTACTGATCTAAGATTGTATCATTGGCTTCAAAACATATGCTTGTATAATACATAATTATATATAGGTAATGTAAATCTGTCGAGTATTTGGCATCTCTCTTGGACTGAACGTGTAAAGCAGATCCTAACTGAAGAGGGCTATGACTGTGAACTCTTTAGTGTTACTTATACAAGGAAGCACTCTGTGGCGCTATCCTACAACCATTCCAAGATAATGACAAGTCACTCAGAGAAGATTCACAAAGAAGTTATGAATTTTCTTATGACAGCTACTATAGAGGTGGAGGTCGTGGGTTGGAATCCCATCAGAAGTCATGTGGGTTTTTTCTGCCCCGACCGGCTCCTACCCAGAGTTGAGTTTGCTGCGGGCTCAGTTGGGAAGACTGGGACCACACAGTCGAGTTTCATCCACTTAATGGATGCGTTTCTGAGAGTGTTGCTCAAATTTCCTGACCAACACTGCAGGTGCCTGTATCTCTCGGGCCTGGTTGACGCCGGGATATATTATGAAAGGAAGCGTAGAGTACAGCCCTGTCATGTAGTCTCAGACCGAAATGGAAATCCGTAGCATCATCTTAATCATCCTCATTCTCATCGATCAGCATTAAAAAAAAAAAAAAGTCTCAAATTCTGTGGCCCTTCATGCCCTGCTCTCATGGTGACCTCAGTTTCGATGTCCTCTCCACGTCTGTGGCCTTGTTTGGTTCCGTCGGGGTCACCGGTATCGGCGAGTCCATGGGGGCTGTCGTTGGACGGACGTGGTGGCGCCCTCCGGAGGGAGAGCTCACTCGCGCCGGCTCCGCGACTAAGCAATTATTGTCGTCAGTAGGGGGCTTAGTAGGTGGTGTGTCCTGCGTATGTTAGATCAGAACAGGCGCCACTGAACACCACTGAAGTGACTCGGCAGCAGTGCAGTGTCTCCTCCGGTGGGTTGCCTCTTGACGACTCGACATTGACTGCTCCCTGTGGATTGCCGGTGCCGGGGGGGCTGTGGCTGTGCTGACGGGGTGTCGGAATGAGCAGCGTGGGTGCACTGCCTCTGAGGTGGCGCAGAGGTTGGACAGCCTGTGTGCCAGGGAAGGAAAGAAGTGAAAGGTGGGGAAGGTGGCGCGAGTGGCCAGCAGAATGTTGTGCCTGGCCAGCAATGTAAGACTCGCTCAGCTCTCTGCTGTTCCCCCTGAATCATCTGTGTGCGTGTGTGTGTGTGTGTGTGTGTGTGAGTGTGTGTGTGTGTGTGTGTGTGTGTGTGTGTGTGTGTGTGTGTGTGTGTGTGTGTGAGTGTGTGTGTGTGTGTGTGTGTGTGTGAGTGTGTGTGTGTGTGTGTGTGTGAGTGTGTGGTGTGTGTGTGTGTGTGTGTGTGTGTGTGTGTGTGTGTGTGTGTGTGTGTGTGTGTGTGTGTGTGTGTGTGTGTGTGTGTGTGTGTGTGTGTGTGTGTGTGTGTGTGTGTGAGTGTGTGTGTGTGTGAGTGTGTGTGTGTGTGTGTGTGAGTGTGTGTGTGTGTGTGTGTGTGTGTGTGCGAGCGCATGTGTGTGTGCATGCTTTCATATGTGTGTGTGTGTGTGTGTGTGTGTGTGTGTGTGTGTGTGTGTGTGTGTGTGTGTGTGGATTGTGTTTAGACAGACAGATAGATGGATAGACAGGTAGACGAATAGATAAATAGACAGACAGACAGGTAGATTTGATATTATATGATATTGCTCTATGTAAATAAATGCATTTACATATATCTGCACACATAACAATGCGTGGATATTATGACGTGAAATATAAAATGAATGAAGAAAGCAGTAGATTAATGAAGAAATACACCATGTTGTAAGAGTACTTAGTAAAGCAAAATTCGCGGGACATCATTCATGTTCAGGACTGGGTGAATTGAACTGGTCCTTGCGCTGAACTCAGAAACAATCTGAAGCGATTAAAGCTAAGTGCATTTTCGTTATTTTTTTCGTTTTGTTTTTCACCTGATGAAGACCTAAGAGGTCGAAACGCGTTGTGTTTTGTCTTGTGACTCGTTTGTCTACGTTTCTCTGGTCGGTTCGCTGACATCTATTTAAGATTTGTTTAGATTTCCGCCTGCAGTCGTTTCACTTTGCAACTAGATCTATTTAAAATGTAAAGCCTCAAGGATGTGGAAATATGATCAATCAATAACATCTATTGCACAATAATTCATGTTTTAATCAGTTTATAACGTGTGGCATGAAAACAAACAGAAATGAAAGAAAAACAAACAGCTACATCGAATTCAGAGTTCTTCCTGTCGTCATTCGAGTGGAGCTCGCACCTATCCAAAGGGCTAGATTTTGCTGGAAACCTGAAGCACCTGACAAAGTATACTGGAAAAGGTTCTTGGTTGTTGCCCATTTCTGATACGTCTCCAGACTGACAAGAAGAGAGCCACGTCTGCGACAGGCCATGGTAGCATGCGTCCATGTTTTGTATTTCTGTAGTCCCCCAAAGATGAAGCATCTTCCTCCAGCCTCCTGCTGCAAAATGGGAAAGAAAAAAAAGCAGATGATAGGATTCTATTCGCTCGCTCTTTCTTTACTAATGCCAGTGCACGTCCTAACACCATATTTTGTTCAGCTGATTGAATGCTGATGTTGTCTTCCCAAAACGACACTTTCGGTTCATGGTCGAGGACATTGGCGTTGTTGATGGAGCTGCCTAGGTATGTGAAGTTCTCTACTTCTTGCTTTTTTGGTCGATGAGTACATCTGTTGGCTTCTAGTGTTTACCAGTCAGCATGTTTTCAGTCTTTTTGGCATTGATAATGAGGCCAATGTTGCCTGCAAACTTGCTGATATTGTCTATAAGCACCTGCAGATCTTGAGTGGCGCTTGCA
>JADBJO010009794.1:57500-79687 GCA_016801955.1 Conus betulinus
TTCCTTTAAAATCTACTTCATCTTTAATACAGACGAAATAACTGTCGTCTAGAGATGAAAAAAAAAATTTTTTTTTTTGAGTTGTTTTGCCTAAAAATGTTCTGCCATTACTTTATTCCCCATGCACTATAAATAGTAACGCCGTCTGATTGGTAGAAATACCTGTTGGATTTTTTTAAAACCTCCTCCCCGATGGAATAATATTCTCCTTCCCCATGGAGTTTTACTGTCCTTCCCCAGTGTGGAATTTTGCTTTCCTTCCCCAAAGGAATTTTTACTTTCCTTCCCTTATAGAATATTTGTTCTACTTCCCGAATGGAATTTTACTTTCATTGCCCATCGGATTTTAGTCTCCTTCCCTCATAGAAGTTTGCTCACCTTCCCTATCGGAATTTTGCTTTCATTTTCCGAATGAATTTTACTTTCCTTACCACAACCTGCCATGGCTTAACAGCTAACTTCAGTCGTATGCACCTTCCTTCCTCGCTTTCAGCGTTCTTCCTCGCACCATCCCTGTTCCGTATTCTTTGTCACGTTGTTCTCAAAGCCCAATTGTATTCCTTGCACACCCTAACTTACTCCCCTTCCACCCGTTTCTCCACAAATTTCCTCCCTGAAATCACTCCCCTGTGGGTGACAAATGGCACGTGCCCAAATTTCCAAACTTTCCAGTCTTCAACAAACAAATCCAGTCAATATTGTATACTTGTATGACAAGAATCATGAAAGAAAATAAGTGAAATCCCGATTACATACAGCGCCTGCATATGGCGTTCAAGGGCGATGATTTCAGATATATTACTGTTTCAATGCATTTTTGGTTTGGCAAGCTTGAAGAAACTTCTGAAAGCGGAGTATTTTTTGCCTTTTGTCGTTTTTTCATAAACAATGTTCAGAGTATAAAGGAAAGGGTTGAGCGCTGAATTAAGTGGCAACATAAAAATAGCCATGGCAACATTGAGCTCCCCAGAAATGGCGACGCCACTGACTGACAACACACCACACACACCGATAGGAAAACCAGCACAGAAAGTCCGACATTGCAATGGACAGAAGACGTCTGGTGATAGTGACTTCTTTAGACTTCACAGTGGCTGTGTTTTTTTTATCTTGGTCCCTGTTTTCCTGGTCAGACATAGCATTGGCTCGTACTGACCAGAAGATAAGACACTGTCCTGCAGCTATCAGCAGAAAGAGGACCAGGTTGAAGATGATCATGATGCTGAAGGAATAGCCATGACCAGCAAACTCTGCTCTGGTAACAGGCAGCGGAATACAAATACCCTTCTGGTGGTAAAACTCCCAGTGTGACGTTGCTGGTAGCAGAGGCACAGTGGCCAGATAAGTCCTAGTGTCCATGTGATCATACAGACCATGTGAGCTGATGTTGACCCAAATCGGATCTGACTGAATGGAAAGCGGATCACGAGAAATCGATCTAAGTAATCAGACAGATGATCAAAGCTGACACTTCAGACGATACGAAAGCTAAAAAAGCCAGCAGCACTGCATACTGCACACTCTTTTTCCATACAGTTTCTTTCCAGACGTACACGCCAGAAAAGACCTGATCTGCCACTCCCGATGGAGGCTAAGTACACTCCCATCAGAAAGTCAGAAATACAAAGATGAAGTATAAAGACAGCAAAGCCAACTTTGATCCCCTCTGATGAAAAGTACAATCGGTAGATTAAACTGCTAAAGTTTCCACAGATTGCAAGCAAGGCAGACACTGCAAGGGCCAGACGGTAGACACTGGATTTTAACAAATTGTCACAGGAGGAAAGTTCGTCAGAGGGGGATGAACATTCACCTCCGAACACGTCTGGTAACACAGCAGAGCAGCACAGCTTGGTGTTGTCTGTAAACATGTAGGTGAGGCTGTTCATTCCTTTCATGAAGTCTGGGGTGAACTCAAAGACAGGGCAACCCTGCATGTCCAGTGTATGCAGATATGGAAACAAGTTATTGCCTGAAAGAGACTCAATTCCACTTTGAGTATAAATCCAAAATCTGCAAAGTTTGGAAACATCTCTGAAAAGATGTTCCAATCGGAGAGAATGGAATCTGACACTGGAAAAAATTAAAAATCCTCAATGACGGCAGTCGATACTTTCGTTTGCTATCAAAAATGCTTTTTAAAGGATTACCCGCCAGATTCAGTCTTTGAAGATACGGCATTCCCTCAAAAACTCCTAAGCTGAAATGATCAGTGGATTGTCACTTAAATCCAAGCTGTGAAGATTGGGCAGTTGAAATGCTGAGACATTGCTCCAATGGCAGCCTTGAACGCCGAGATGGATCAACATGACCTGCTCGGTAACATCAGCCTGCTGTAGCCCGCTCTCCTTGACGTCCAGGTGGGTAACGCAGAAGTGGGAAGAATGTGGGGAAAAAACGTGTGTGGGAAGTGTGGGGACAGATGAAGGTCAGACCATAACACGTACATGATTCAGGACAAGTCACGTCACACATCAGTTCATCATCACGCTGTGGACATTGTGGCAGACCGTCACAGAGGTGGTGCACGTGCACACATATTGTACGGTCACTGCCACGGCATCGGTAGAACCCCGGGCATGTGTAGGAACGGCACCAGTCCTCGTCCTCATGATCTGGACAGTCGTTGACGCCATTACATCTGACGTAGACAGGTAGGCAGTAGTCACCACTGTGGCACTGAAAGTGGGTGTTAGGACACTGAGTCATATTTCCAGGTAGAGGAATCGCAGTGAATGCTCCAGGTCTGTCAAAGTTGATCACAACTGGCGGTTTTGCCGTACTTAATGTTGTTTGTATTTCATGAAAATCACATCCCTTTTCGTCTACACCTGTGTTTGCAGTTTTCGTAGCCATCACAGATATGGATTGTATCTACACACTAAGAACACTTACGCGCACACTCACACACCACACACACACACACACACACACACACACACACACACACACACACACAGATTCTCTCTCTCTCTCTCAAACACACACACACACACACACACACACACCACACACACACACACACACCACGTACATATATTTATAATTTTCAACATTAATCTAAACTGCATTTATTATTTTAAAAATTGGTTTTACCATCATCTGAGTTTGATTTCATGGGGAATACCTCATGGGCAGAATCTTGTGCTCCACGAGCTATCTCTCCAGGAGTGTGTTCTTTTTCCTTATAATAGAAAAAGAAACCGTGTGCTCGTTTGTGTACATTCCCAATTTCTGGGTGTAAATAAATAACGACACTCTTCCATGTATGTTTTGAAGTATTCATGTACCTTATCTATCTAACTTAAGACTTTGGTGCAATTAAACAGATCAGACCCCGCCAGGCCTACCTCTTCTGTCTCCTTAATTACCGGTTTGTTTGTCTTTTCGTTTTGCTGTCCTGTTATGTTCTCTTTTCCACACAAGCTTCAAACGCTAAAACCTGTATCTTGCATCCTTTAAGCATAGGTCGACGGCGATAAGTCAAAGAATCAATGAGTATACATGTTAAGATAATATTGGCGACTTCAACACAGTAAATCTGCCCAATTGTAATAGGATCCATTTTATCCAAATTTTCGATCATTTTTTGTTTCTTCAAACTATTGAGACCGCAGCTTAATTCATCACAAATGTAAATGCTTCACACCAGCTTCCTGATATTCGATATATGAGGGTTCGATTTGATTTTTAATGTGTGGCATGTGCACAGTAGCTGATTTGCATTTACTACCCAACGAAGCTGCTGCTAGTGTGTTTGTGTGTGTGTGTGTGTGTGTGTGAGCGCGCGCGCGCGCGCGCGCGTGCGCGCGTGTGTGTGTGTGCGTGCTTGCGTGTGTGTGAATAAATATAGAGACACGGGAAAAACATGCTATGAAAAAAAAGGAAACACACACCACACACACACACACACACACACACACACACGCACGCACGCACGCACGCACGCACGCGCGCACACACACACACATGATTATATAATATATAAAAAAAAGTTTTAGATTATAATTACACAACGAACGCCTGCCGAACAATCTTCTGCTGCATGTTCCATTCACGATATAAGAAACATTGAACTATAGATCTGAAATGTCATCTGCGATAAAACCCCCCTCCCATCACCTCTAATGGCTTCCCCCATTTCCAGTTTGAAAACTACCAAGCCTCACGAACCCAGTTTTTGCATCGCAAATGATTTAATTTCAACACAATGAATACTTTGAATGATAACTGACCAAAACCAGCAATACCTACGTAAGCCTGAACTACAGTGCTGATACCACAAAATATATGATGTTCTGCTGTTGACATTTTGTTCTACAACACACACACACACACACACACACAACATATATATATGGTATATATATAACTATATAATATATATATATATATATATATATACGATCCACATAGAGAGAGATCCAAGAAAGGTTGTTCTGCACAATTCTTAGCTGCTGACAATGCTTGGGGTATTGAACAGCAGAGCTGACCACTCAGACTGTTCCGTATCTTTTGATCTCCTTGCATCCTTAATGGATCCTCAGCCTTTTTATACTGTTTGCGTAATGCTCTTGTTTTCAACAACTTTTTTTCTCATGAGGCTAGCTAGGCTTTCATATTTATGATATACATTTTTTTTCAATTCTTAGTTTTCAATTTCAACTCTCGTTTTGTTCAATTCGACTACCTTTCGCTGGCTGCGATGGCGATGCTGTTGCATTCTTTTTTCGAACCCTTGGCGCTCGGAACACCACAGAATTATGGACTGTGGTGTGTCTCTATATATACGCCAAGAGCACAGACGCAATCAGCCGTGTCTCCCTGATAAATCCCGATCCAGTGGACGAAAAGCCTTGCAGCAGGCACCATATCTGTCAGGGTTTGCGATAGTTTTCCTTGCAGCTAGTGAGGGCTTTTCATGTTTCCTTGCAGCTAGTGAGGGCTTTCATATTTATGATTACATTTTCCCATTAATTTCATCTTCAAATTTGTTTTTTGTCCCCTTAGATCTTTGAAGAAATAGGGGGAAGATTGTTAAGCACTTGTTTTCTACTTAATTGTTCAGCTGCAGTATATATATAATTATATGCCTAACTAAACAATATCCATGATAAGTACCGAGCACCATTCCAGCAACTTACAGGGCCGCTTGGTGTTGCAATTCTTAAAATGAGCCTTCAGCAAGCTTATAGTCTCCAAGGGGGAGATGAGTCTCCATCTGCAGTGGTAGGGATTTCTGCCTAAAACTCACTTGAGTGGGAAATAAAATGCTCCTGGCCTTCAGATACCGATAGTTTCGAACCTGATACCGATATTGTTTCTCCTCAGTGACCGCATAAAGTGTTAATTTGACTCCTCTGCCTTTTCTGTTTTAAGAAGAATGCTATCCCCGAAAAAGGCTGGTGTGCAATACCGTGGTTTGTTTTTCTTGAGTTTTCAAAAAAAAAAAAACCAAAGGTGTCACCTAAGAAGCAAAGAAAATCATAAAAGAACAAAACAAGCTACACATTTTCTTGTGAAAAGTAGAAAATATAAAAAGATAACCTCTTAAGACACAAGTGCTGAGATTATCTTTTTATATTTTCTACTATACACAGACGATGGCCTTGCTGCACTAACCCAACAACCCAAGAACCATTGAAAACAAGAAAAAAGAACTATGCAAAATCTTCCAAAATCAAAACCTAAAAATCACCATTGAAGCGAACAAAAAGGTAGTGAACTACTTAGATATAACACTTGACCTCAAAAAAACCACATATAAAACACCATACAAGAAACCTCACGACACACCTATCTATGTAAACATCAAAAGTAACCACCCACCATCTGTATTAAAAACTATACCCAATGGCATAAACAAGAGACTATCTAATCTGTCATGCAACGAAAGAGTATTCAACAACGCAGCAGTAGAATACCAAGAAGCATTGCAAAAAAAGTGGTTAAACTATAAACTACAATATAACCCAGATAATAACATGAATAAAAGCAAGAAAACAGGAAAAGGAAAATCATATGGTATAACGCCCCATACGACGGAAACTTAAACATAGGAAAGAATTTTTTTTTAATCTTAACAACATCGTTCCCAAAAGAACACGGACTGTCTAAAATATTCAACAAAAACACCGTCAAACTATCATATTCATGTATGCCCAACCTCAAAAATGTATTTGATTCATCCAACAAAATGAAAACCAACACAGCAAATAAGGGTGAAGAAAGGAAATCTTGCAACTGTACCAAAAAAAAGAACAGTGCCCTTAAGCAATAAATGCCTCTATAACAATATTGTATACCAAGCCACTGTGACATCAGAAAATGAAAAAGAAACATATATAGCGATTACTGAAAATCACTTCAAAACCAGATATGCAAACAACAGTCATTCAACAAAGAAAAATACAAAAACCAAACAGAACTTAGCAAATACATTTGGAGACTTGAAGATAAAAAATAAACTACAAATAGTACAATATATCCTGGAAAATCATAAAAAAGGGCATCACCATACAGTAATATTTCAAAAAGATGCAACCTATGTTTTATGAAAAATGGCTAATACTATGTAAACCACACCTAGCAACTTTAAATACTGAAATAGAAATAGTAAACAACTGCAGGCACAAATGGAAATCGTTGTTAGTGAACACACCCCGAGCATCAACCTGAAATACAAAAAAACACGTGAAACCAACTTGCACGTGAAAACAGCGACAATGGGCCCTGCATGCTATATAACATCGGCGGTATGCGACCCAAACATCATCTTGAAGAGAGCCTTGCTCGAAACAACGTTGTAGATATTTTAATTCTCCTTTTAAACATTTATTTTAACAGATCTTGCTCCCCAAGGGGTCGAGCTCTTTTAAAATCATATTAGGCTTTTTAGCAATATTCATTTTACACACACACACACACACACACACACACACACACACACATATATATATATATATATATATATATATATATCTATATATATGTATGTATGTGTATATATATATATATATGTATATATATATATATATATATATATATATATATATATATATATATCATAGGACATCCTATGTCACAGGGATTTTGACCTATATTTAGGTAATAAATCTCATGCTATCAATATAAACTAACCAACCCCACTGAGACACAACTATTTCGTCCTGGTGTTTTCAGAAAGTGTTATTTCAAACCCTGATTTGTTTTCATGCAGACAGAACTTGAAATGGTCATTCATTATCATCCTTGGATTCATGTTTTATCTGTGAAAAATGCAGAGAATTTTCTCTGCTGGGTGTCGTCTCACTGTTGTTCAGTTTACTGTAATGATGAGTTTGACATAGCAACAAAGAGAGGGGCAAAGTGTTGCTCAGAATCAGTACAGCTTCATGCTTCTGTTTCATTACAACAAAAATATATCTTAATTAAATTACACGTTTGGACACAAGATCAAGGCACCATTGAACACGTTTGACAGTGATAATAGAAACTTTCAGAAACGTCACATAAAAATGAAACAGAAGAAAACTGTCAACAACAAAAATGTTGTGTATCACAGATGAAAAATTGTAGGTTTCAAAAACCATTCCCGATTCTAAAACCAATTATTTGTGGACAAAACCTAAATATTGAATTTGTTGTAATGCTGGTCAGAGAAATTACATTCGTGACCGCTGCCCTAAAAGTTAAGACATACATATTTATAGTTACAACGTGACACTGAAAATTAAAATTACTTTCAAACATAAAACATTTACCAATCTAAAACACAATTTCTCTAAGATATCATCGTTTCTTATCCCTATGTTTCACGACAACTACAATTTAATATAAACCAACATTCAAAATACATTTATATGTTTTGGTGTCTGCATCAAATCAAATGTAGTTTCAAGTGAGGACACTGCAGACGGAAATTTAACAAACTGTAGGACAGTGACAAGAAAAAACATGTAGCCACCTAGCTGTGCTTCTCCCTTTCGTCTCCAAAACAAAAATAGCCACCACACGGAAACGAAGGGATTATGAGAGAGGTTGAGGAGGGGGGGGGGGGGGGTGAGAAAAAGGAAAGGGGGGAGGGGGGGGGGAGTGAAACGATGGTGAATAAAATAAAGTAAATGATTTTGTTTTTAAATGATAATAAATAAGGGTTTTTTTTAATTCAGTAACACACACACACACACACACACACACACACACGCGCGCACACACACACACACACACACACACACAAAAATGAAAATATAAGTAAATAAATGAAATGAAATGAATGAATAAGTGAATAAATATATGATCATAGATAATTAATAGATACATACAAATAACAAATAAATAAAATAAACAAATATAAAAATAGAATAAAATGAAATAAATGGAGGGTGGCTGCAACTTCTGTATGCAGTGGGTAGTGGGGCTATGGTGGTGGTGGTTTTTGTGCATGTGTGTGTGTATATGTGTGTTGGTGGAAGATTTTGCCGACTGGTGTGGGAGCGGTGGGTATGTATATTTGTGTGTACTGTTGGATGTTGATGCCTTGGGGCTGTAGGCGTGCCCAGTTTGACAACCGAGATGGGTCTCTCTTGATGTACGTTCAAAGCTGTCACTCTGTGATTGCCAGAGTGCCAAGACTTTCACATGGTTGATGTTGTGTTGTGTGGGTGGTTGAAGTTTAAGGCAACTGGTTTGGGTCGGTGTGGAGGATGTCAAAGTTTGTCGAACTTTCTGTTTGATGAGCTGTGAACCAGCCAGACTGGAGAGTTTGAAAAATGCGACTGGAATGTGATTTGAGGGAGTGGTCGTAGAGGGTGGATAATTCATGTGTCTGTTGGAAGAGCTGTGACGGTCATATGAAGATTAATATGCAATTTTCTTCGGCCTGAATAAAGACTTTGAATTTGTTACCAGCCAATCTGTCTGGATAGATTCAACCAGAGATTTGGAACCAGCCATTGTCGGTCACCTTACTCAGTGTCTCCCCCCCCCCCCCCCCCCCCCCCCCCCCCCCCCCTCACCACCACCATTCTCCAAAGTGTCAAAAACAGAAACAAAAAGAAAAAAGTTGCAGTCGTTGTATTAACCATGTATGACATTTAAAAGTTCGTCAACCTTCACTCTAGTAGCGACATAATGACCGTCATTTTTTTTAAAAATATCATCCTTTACGTCATTGAGATATAGTGGAAATAGAACGGAAGGAAGAGTTTCTCCTTTTTTTGACACCCATAAGAATTAGATTATTTTGCATTAGGAACACATAACACTATTTCTGTCACACATACCAACAATGTCGGTCAGAACTTTACCTTGAATATCCTGCTGTAGCAGTTTAATCCTTAACCTTTGTCTCCAGATGTAATGCATTATCTGGAGAGAAAGGTTAAGGATTAAACTGCTACAGCAGGATATTCAAGTAAACGACCTGGATGCCCAAGAAGTCGCATCACTGTAGACATGTCCTTCCTGGATACTAGTGTTATGCTGTTTTCATACAAAGTTTGTAACATGCCTCCCATACATTTCAGTCATATTTTTCATCGTCGTCTTTCGGATGTTAAAAACAGACCATGACAGTTCATTCGGGAAGAGCATATTTTGATTATAAAATGTTAAGCTGTTTGCGAAGATGCACAGGGTTACGTTTCATGGTATTTTCTTTATATTTTGCTCATTTTATTTCATAGTTTCGATTGGATAATAATGTATAGTATCAACAGCTTTTCGTGGGTTTTTTTTTTTCATTGAATTTCTAGCTGCTTTAAAATGATAGGCTCACTGAAAATGAAAGAAACACTTGTGTAGGGTAAACGTTTCACTGCAACTTGACTTCTTCTTATTTGAAAGCCATGTTTGATGTACTTACAATACTTTTATTCCAACAGTAGTTTTAATCTATTACTAGCTTTCTTCTCCATCCTGTTTTTATTTATTTTCTGACAGTATATGGATAAAGATGGAGAGAAAATGTACTTGAATTACATTTGTAAGATGCTGTGACGTGAGTTTGGGCATGGGTCAGTGTGTCCTCTCAAGGGGAAGGACTTGGAATATTTTCTCTAATAGAGTTATGTCAAAATTTCACCTCCACCCTCTCTCTTACTAGTGTTGGAAGGAGCAACTTTCTGGTACCAGTCATGCAAAAGAAATCTTCTTTTTTTTTTTTCTCGGGACTGTTAAAATACTCGGTAGTGGATCAGGGATAGGTTTCCTTAGGTTCATACTCTATAATTAGAGAGAACTTTAGAGAGAACTTCAAACATTCAATACTGATTAAACAACAAAGAGAACTGGACACAAGTTTCGTGCACTTTTCACACATCAACGTTTCTGGTTTATATACAAGGATGAAATATTCAAATTAATTTCACACAGTCTTTGTTCAGGCTGAGAGTTTTGTTTTTCACTGTTTCACAACATTATGGGAGGAAAAGTTCTGGATGAGTTCACCGTTGGAGTCCACTTGGAATATCAGAACTTATCTGATATCAAAGAGGATAGTTGATCTCCTTTCTCTCTCTTGTTGCTGGTGAATGATTCACTTCTATGGACCTGCTGCTCAATTGCTGGGCTGTGGTGTTTCTTCACTTCCAGGCTTGTCCAGGCTTGCCCAGGGATGGTCTCAGGTTCTTGGACAAACAGAACGTGGTCTGTGGTTAGGTAGCTGCTGAAAGTCTGGATTGTTGAGTTCACACACACTTGCCCTCTGGCTTTCAGAGAATATGTGAGATGTCAGCTAACAAAAGATTAGGCTAACATGAAGATATTTGCCATAATTATCAATCAATCTCCACCGTTGTTCAATTTTGAATGGAGTTTAACAAGGGGTAGGGACAGTAATATAATGCTAAACAATTGTAGTCATATAACTCTTTTCAATTTGTTTCTTTATGAATTGAAATTGCAGTAACTATGAACACATTTAGCCCAAATACACATGTAAGAGTAGACTTAAAAGTCACACACTACAAAGCATTCCAACAAATCACCAATATTCATGAATCAACTTTATCTTAACATTTTTCACCTAGTACAGGCATACGGTTACTCCTTTTTTCCTACCAGAATTTTATCATACAATTATCATCTAATACTTTCGCGATAGGAGCGGGCAGAGCAAAGTCACTTCCCTGCAGCTGCGTGCACTGCAAGTGCTTACAACCATTGCAGACACGCGATTTTTGTACTTTTTTGTGCTGTTTTACGTTTCCCTGATATAAATGTAACAAGCAATTGCTATATATCAACGAGAAGGGGTAAAACGCGAACTTTGCAATGAGCATAGACTTGAATGTATTTTGGTTAAAATAGCAACGCTACAGTTACAGAAAAAAACATAAACTAATACGTAGGAGATTAAAAAATCTTGTGTATTTTTGTTTTGGTTAGTTTGACAACAGAAAATGAGGGGGGGAAAAAGTGGGCCTGAAATTTCGCTCTTACTTTGAATAGATGCAGAGAAAGCCTGAGGTATTCAATATGTGTAATCCAAGTGAAAAAAAAATAATGAAATAAATCATCACACGCTGTACACAGTATTCATTGTTTTGGCTTCAGACGATACGACGTAATAAAACTGTTAAATACACAGAAAAAATGAATCGAGCTCAGATTCTTTTCGATAAACTTGTACACCTTTAACCCCCTCATCCTCTGAACCACACTGCTCTGCTGAACCAGTTCTAACACCTCATGTCATTCTTCTTCTGCCTGACATATTGACAAAAACAGGAAATTCCCAGTGCAAGATAGGTCTCTTTCTTTGGACTACTCTGGGGTCACAAGGATCATTGCTAGTGCATGTAAACTTCCAGTGACTTGAAGCCTGTTGTAAATGTTTTAGGGCAGCTGCATCCCTGAGACTGTAGGTGAGAGAACAAGGGATCTTTATAGTGGTGCTGTCATGGAGGCACGGCACGTCCAGGAAGTACAGGTCAGCAGAGTTACTGTGAACAGGTCCGCTGAGTTACTGTGAAACAGGTCAGCTGAGTTACTGTGAACAGGTCAGCTGAGGTACTGTGAACAGGTCATGAAGCTGAGTTACTGTGAACAGGTCAGCGGCTGAGTTACTGTGAACAGGTCAGCTGAGTACTGTGAACAGGTCAGCTGAGTTACTGTCACTACAGCGCGCGGCAGTACGTGTGCAAAGGTTAACATATGAAATTGCATACTGGCAAAACAGTCAGAGTGTACACAAAGTATGATGGACAGATTGTTTAACAAAGAATCTTGAACAAGCATGGTAATAGCTTTTTACTACCATGGTGGCAAACTATCACAACAGAATATTCATTTGTCATCTTTGATACATGTCACCAAGCATTGGCTATAAAGTTAATAAACTTATACCGTTAAACCACATGGCATACATACAATCAATGCAGATTCAAAATTTAGGAGCATAGTTTCAACTTACATTTCTGGGAGATCAATGAATCCTACACTAGGAGATTTAGAGTAGAGTGAGATTTTTCCTTTTTCTTTCTTTCTGCGTACTGATACTCCTGCAGATACTGCCTGTATAGACACAGCAGTGGAGTTTTGTGTGTATGACCGTTTTTTATCCGCCGCCATTAAGGCAAGCTATACTGCATCTTTGGGGGAAGGTGCATGCTATGTGTAAATGTGTCATTCATACAATGGCCAAACTGGCCTTCTCTTCCGAAAGTTGGTGAGATCCAGGGGATTTTACATGTGTGCAAGCATGTTGTGCGTGCATTCACACATGGACCTCGGTTTATATGTCTCATTCGAAGGACTGTATGGGGAATGGAGTCAGAATAACCAATGTTAAACTCCAAGAGAAAAAATCCGCCTGTATCGAAATTCGAACCACACAACCCCAGGATCACCAGAGTCCAGCGCTCAACCAACTGAGCTATTCCAGCCCCTGAGTACACTGGAATAAATGTGACTCTTTCTGGTTTACTCCTGTTGTCTGGGAGGAACGGAATCTTTCTGCTGCTTTTTATGGACTCAAAATGTCCATTCCAATGTCTGTTCCAATTGGCTTTGTGTCCCTAAAGACAAACAAAAGGGAGGGGAGGGGGGGGTTGGTCATCCCCCCACCCTTACTGTGGAATGGGAACAATTTCTAATGCTGGAAACACGCTTTCCTTGAAGTGCCCTATATCAGCACATGCCCATTGACAAAAACGCTGTTTAAACATAATTGCATCATTTGCGAGCTGCACGCACGACCGTCCGCTTGTGGGTGGTGAACATTGGGGGGTGGGGGTGGAGGAGGGTGGGGGGAGGGAGGGGGGTTTGTCAGGTTCTTTCTGATCTAGCAGAGAGAGCAGAGCTAGCATGCATTCTGATAAGTGAGGGGAGAGAGAGGAGGGAGTGAAGCGAGCGATTGGGCTGAGAAGTTGACATAATTTGTTTCCTCTGTGTCATTGACGCCACAACAGGGAGAGAAACAGTAGGTGTGTGTGTGTGTGTGTGTGTGTGTGTGTGTGTGTGTGTGTGTGTGGTGTGTGTGTGTGTGAGAGAGAGAGAGAGAGGATTCAAGAGGGGAGAGATGGGCGACGTAGTTTACAAAGTGGAAGTATAAACTTTTCTCGTAACACTTGCACTACTGCAGGAAGAGAAGAGGGTGGGGTGGGGGGGTTGAAAGGGGAGAGTTGGCATAGATTTGAAAATCTATGCTGCCATTTGTGAGACAGAAGGGAGAGAGAAAAAGGGGGGATGGGGGGGGGGGGGCGTGTTTGTACAGTTTGTACAATAAGGTGGGTGAGAGAGGGGATGGCGTGCTGGTTGACAATTTTGACTTGTCACAGATGCGGATCTGAGATTTTACAGTGGAAAGATTTTTAACAAATTTTCGGATGTTATTTGTTTCGATGTATTTTAAAGAATTGTGTGAATGAATGACTTGTGAGTTGATTTCAATGTGTTGACAGCCCTGATGTGGCCCTTTGTGGTTGGCTGGGCTATAAACAACATTAACTTATCTTATCTTACTTAATTTTGAGAGCTCATGATGTCGCCCAGGGAGGGCTGATGACCTGTTTTAATAAAACATGAAATATCCCATGTGAAATGATCTATGTTGTGCAAAGGCACTTCGAACTCAAATGTTACATGTGTGGTGTGTGTGTGTGTGTGTGTGTGTATGTGTGTGTGTGTTGTGTGTGTGTGTGTGTGTGTGTGTGTCTGCAGCAAAGTGGCATGTATCAACAAAAACGTTTTCTGTTACAATACTTCAATGATGAATATCTTTATAAAACAGGTAGTCAATAGAAGAAGAAAAACACATGGGATACTAACACATCCCCTGCATGCACACACACACACACACACACACACACACACACACACACACACACACACCCACACACGTTTAGACGTTGTTTAAACGTCGTGTGAAAGATATATTGAGAAGACGGGGAAAAAAAAAACAAACACAAAAAATGATACAAACAACTCATACAGACAGACGCAACAAAAAATTTCAGATCCCCTCTTCAGCTATGATAAAGTACAAAGAATACAACAAATCAAAAGTCTATACATAAAACAAAATGTTGAGAAGTCCTTTCATTTAAAAACTCAGAATGAGACGTTACTGTCTGTTTTGTTTTATGTCATGTTCCCTTTTTTCCCTGAGTATTTTGAGGAATGTATATCTTTTAGTATCAAAAAAAGGGGAGGTAGAGGGGCATTTAGTGGCACATATCTGATTTTGAGAAAGAAACCACGCTCTCATCAACTAAATTGGGGTGTATCTTTGCACTACCACAATTATCAACATCTGTAACAAACTGTGTGACAGCGTAATGATATCGCTAATCATGTAAAGAAAATAAACGAGCTAAAACTCTACTAGTACAATAACAACAACAAATTTCTTCATCGTACATTATGAACAATACCAGACGAACAGTCCCGTGTAAGGAGAATAATAATCAAATAGTCAAACAATTAAAAGACTTACGAATGTGGAAAAGGTTGTACTGGTATTGCATTATTAATGTACATTTTTGGTGAATTACGTTATAAAAACTTAATTCATTCTGTTTTCCATTCCAGCATTTGTTTCCTTGTTGAAATATTGATGCTGGAATCTACGGCTTCAAACTGAAGAGTGAAATTCTCCTTGGCTTTCTTCCTGTAAAGAACGAATAAAAACCATTAGCAGTGCTAATGATGGGGCTCCAGGCATTACAAATAGATCTGCCTTTGAGAGGATTTACGATGGTTCCCTCAGGGCTAAGCTAGTGAAGGGTTTTCTCATATTTATAAAATATTCCCCCCATGTTTTTCTTTTTTGTTCATTCGTTTTTTTTCCTGTAAAAGTTCAAACCCTTGCCAAGGTCATTACTAATAATGACTGAAGAATTGTTAGCTGCCTGCACTTGTTTTCCCTCCCACTACTTAATTGGTTCAGCATTTATATTGGTTTGGTCAATTCAGTGGGATTGAATTGTATCTCTTAGGAGATCCAGTGTAAAGGTTGTTCTGCACAATTCTTAGCCACTGACATACTTGAGTCATTGAACAGCAGAGCTGACCACTCAGACTGTTCCTATATCTTTTGATCACCCTTGGCATCCTTGAATGGATCCTTAAGCTGCATAGCCCTCAAAGTTTGTCCCCCTACAATTTATACTGTTTGCATAATGCTTTTAGTTTTTTTCAAGCAACTTTTTTCCTCTCCACAACTTTCGTTTTATTCCATTTGACTATCCTTCGCTGCCCACCCTAGGCTTTAGGGGGTGCTGTTGGATTTCTTTTGGGTAACCCTTGGTGGTGGGCAACACGCACAGAATTATGGACTGTGGTGTGTGTCTCTAGTTGACTGACCAGGAGCACAGACACAATCAGTCGTGTACCCCTGATGAGTCTGAGGTCCAGTGTGGACGAAAAGTCTACGGAGCAGGGCATTACACGAAACAGATCTGCCTTGGAGAGGATTTACGCTGGTCTCCCTCAGCGGAGGCAGCTACTGAACGATTCCTCATTTAGTACATTATAATATATTTCGACCCATTTTCTTTATCTTCATTTTTTTTCTAAAAAGTTCAAACCTTTGCCAGCTCATTACTATAATGACTGAAGAATTGCTAGCCTGCACTTGGTTTTCCCCCACTACTTAATTGCTTGGCATTATGATGTGCGGCACAGTGAAGTACGATGTTTTGAAAGAGAGCATGGAAAACCCAATATTAGGAAATGGTCAGGCTTAGGGGGCAATTTATGAGGCTTAGATGCGTTAGATGTTACCTGTAGTTATTCACTTCTCTCTCTTATGGTTTGCACTAGTTGTTCCCATCTCCCCACCCTCTCTGTTGTGCGCGGTTTCAGTAATCAATAGAGTTTAATTGTATATATGATTATTTGACTCGAACACTACATTTAAACAGGCACTCATTGTAAAAAAAAATACATAGAGGGTCAGTTATTACACAAATGAGGCGATAGGGGTGGGTTGAAGAGGAACAAACCTGCTGCTGTCCACAGTGTAGAGCATTTTGTCCTCACACTCCGAGTGCATACAAAGTCTCATCCCATCCCTTCGCCCCCGTGACAGTGCTGTCTGAAGTCACACACAGCAGACTGTAAGGGATGAATTCCCCAGACACTGCACAAGAGAAGTAGGGTTGTGCCAGTCCCCCTGGCATGCCGCACTTCACACTGTGCCATTCTTCAGCCATGTCCGGGCTTCTGCACACACTCCTTTGCGTCTCACCAGGCCAGCGGCAGTGTGCGTCACGTGCTGGCAAGGGACAGGTCACGACTGGGACACGTGACAGTGCAGTGGATGTCTGTTAGGTCGCAGGAAGAGTTGATTCGCCAGGGATTTTGTGGAGGGCATGTTTCACACAAATAAAATAGGGGTGCGCCCACGTACACTGGCACATATCGTGAAGACGTAACTGAGTACCAAACCAGTCCTACGAATCTGTCCACATAGAGCACCTCTTCTTTTCAAATCTTTTTTCGCAAAGTGCCAGTAGTAAGCCACAGAACCTGCTTCCCAATGCAACGTGTAAGTATATCTGAATGCACACATTTAAAAGAAACAGAAAGAATCATGTCAGATTTCACGTACGGTAAAAACCCTACTATTATCTGGTTTTTGTTTTTGGAAAACTTGAAATCTCTCTCTCTCTCTCTCTCTCTCTCTCTCTGCTATGTTATTTGGAGTAAATGAAAAAGTTGAGTCGATTCACGTCTATGGGAAACAGTCTTGTATCCCATTTTCTGTTCGGATCAAATAAAAGAATTATTTTGTTCTTTCAAATTTTGTATCGCTGGGATTTCAAAAATGGGCGGTATAATATATAGCTAGTAGGAAGAAATTCTTGGTAGTTCCTGACAGCAGAAGGCCTTTCAGAGAGAGAAACTCCCTCAGACAAGTGTTTTGGACCTGAAACTCTGCACACTTTAAGGAGGCCGGGCCGGCCGCCATTGCCTTCAGGGTTCTTGTCCTCTTCTTACCTGAGAACCCGAGCTGTTTAAGGATATAACAGGTGGTGAGCCGGCAAAAATCCCCTTGCTCCAACCTCTGTGGCGACAACCTGGGCCAAGAAGCCAGATTCCCTCCAACTCCCTAGCTAGACTGCCATACGTCTGTCTTGTAGTTGTGCACTTGCTCCATTCTGCTTTCACATAGCACAACGAGTTCGATCAGAATCATTTTATTTGATGAATCCGGAGTGGAAAACTACATACGGTCTCACACCACCGTTCCTGATGATCTCTGGCTCTCCTATACTGGTAGGCTTACTGTGCATCCCCAGTCATCTGCTCCATTCACTAATCACTGCTTCCAATGCTCTTGATATCACAGTTCTCTCAGACCAGGATTGTGACCTCCTGCCATGTAGTTGCTGGTGTCTGTACGATCTCTTTGAGCACTTGGGTTATGCCTCCGTGTGTATATTCCTTGGGTTAACACTGCTTTGCATGAGCTCAGGACATATTTCACTGTTTGTTCACCGTGACAGAGTGGACACGTGGGACTATTGATTTCCCCCATTCAACTAGTTATGAATAAGAAGGCAGGAAGTCATATACATATCTGAGGAGGAAGCTGACTCTAAGAGGTGCCATGTGCGATATGTCTTTGCAGGTGAGACTTCTTTGAAGTGCGTTTTTACCGTGTAGTACACTGTCCTTGATGGCGTGGCTGGACTGCCTTCTGGATTCTCTTGGCGTTCTCTTCTGTCTCAACTGCTCTATAACCATGCCTCTTTGCTTTCCCTTTTGCTTTTTAACCACCATTTCATTTCTATTGATCCCAGCCCCTGTCTGTTGGTCTGTGTGTCGCCTGTTATTTCCCTGATCTTGAGGTTTTCCTTTGCCAGTTCACTGCCTCCCAAACTTTCCATTTTCTGCCAGTCCTCAGCTCTGGCCAGGCAGATTTCACAACTTTGCTTGGAATCCTCATCATGGTTAGTTACCTTGCTGTTACAGCACTTTGTATTCCTCGAGGAGGATTTAAGAGGAAGCTTCAGCTTGCATGGTTTTAACTTCAACTGCTTAAATCAGTGAGCGAAAACGCAAAGACAGAAAAGAAAAAAAAAACGAAAAAAGAAAAGAAGGAAGAGAGAAAAAAAAAAAAAAGAAAGAAAAGAAAAAGAAAAAATAAAGAAGAAGTAATAGCTAGAACTTTTTACCAAAGACACGTTTGGCATGTGGGGAATAAAGCCTTAAAGGTGTTGGGTGTACACTGACGAGGAAAGTGGACAGAAAACGTTCGCTCGTGTTAATGTAGTATGCTTTTTGCACGCTGTGTGCCAAGGAATGGGCTGGGGTACGAGGTGAGGAAGTGGGGTGGAACAGCCAGCAGAAAGTTGTGCTTGGCAGCAATATAAGACTCGTGTTTCGCTCTCAGCTGACCACTCTCTTTCCCCTCTGGGTGTGTGTGTGTGTGTGTGTGTGTGTGTGTGTGTGTGTGTGTGTGTAGATGGATAGATAGATAGACAGGCAGACGGACAGATAGGTAAATGATAGATATATTGCTCTGTCTCAGCGATGTATTTACATGTAGTTGCACACTAAATAATGCATGAATTATTACGAAATGGAATATAAGATGAATAAAGAAATCGGTATAGATAAATACAGAAATAAGCCATAAAACTAATTAGCGATGCAAAATTCGTGCAACATTTCATGTTCAGGGATGGGTTTGATTTAGCTGGGAGGAAGGAGAGCTCATGTTCCACACACATCTACAACATTCGGAAGAGAAAGGGCCTTGGAACGTCTTTCTATGCCTTTGTTTGAACACAATACATGTGTACCTTATTTTCGGATTCCATTTTTTTTTTTTCTTTTTAGAAAGATAGATATATTATTACTCCATGTCAGGCGACAAATGCATTTTACATGTACAAGCACACTCAGAATGCATGGTTATTATTGAAGTGGAATCTGAAATAAAGAAAGAAAGAAGTAGATCCAGCAAATAAACCACATAAGAGCACATGGAAATGCATTGTGGAATATTTCATTTTATGCTCAGAGGTGGGTTAATATATTATGTAGGCGGAGGAGAGTTCACAATCCACAAAACTCCTACAACAGCCAGCAGACAAAGGATGTTGGGACACTTTTCATATACTTTTTGATATTCTGCACAAAAGAAGAAAAGTTGCTGGAACGTGTTTATATTTCCAGTTTTCAATGAAACATGTTAGAGACCGCATTTTGCGGATTTTCAACAAGGACAGTGACAGGCCGGAGGGGATGGAAATGAGCAGAATGGGGATGACGACAGGAGCTCGTGAAGAGGAAGAGAAAAACAAGTGGAGGTCAGAGTTGGGAGAAGGAAGTGGGATAGAAAAATCGGACTAAAGACAAAATATAGCCTCCAGCGCGTGGATTCAGGTTCTGTTGATAAACTTCAATCGTACAATACTTGTGTTTCAATGGGTAGCTTACAGTTTTCCACAGATCACGATGGCATACAGGAAATTAAAAAAAACAAAATACTACATTGAATTCAGATTTAGTTCTGGTCGTCAATTTGAGTGGCGCTCCAAGCGCAATCCATTACAGCAGCCATCGGGATGTAAACGCTGAATTACCAGACCAAGCCACAGCGGAAAAGGTCCTTGTGGTGGATCACACCATTCCTGATTACGTCTCCAAAATGACGAGAAAAAGAGCCGACGTCTGGCGACAGGCTATGGCAGCATCCCTCCACAGACATGTACTTGCTGTGGTCCCCCAAATATGTAGCATCTTTTTTCTCCCCGCCAGCCTCCTGCCTGCTGCAACATTTAAAGAAAATGGAAAAAGCAGATGACATGATCATACAATACTCCACCCATTCTTTATAAATACTTCATCTTCATGCGCTAAAAGAGCACAATCAATTTGCACATTATTCTGCTGTGTTGTGGGCCTGCATGTAAAGAAAAAGAAAACCTTCAAAAGGAAGATAAAAGATCGCAACGGTAAGATTAACATAGTCATACTGAAAGTGGGTTTTGTCAATAGATTACTGGTTTTCTCGCTTTCCCCGCCTCGGAAGACTAGCAGATCCCAGTGTCCCGGGACAAAACTGTGTCCACTGCCAAACTGCCCAGCAGACAGTATGGATTAACCCATACCAGACTGGGGAGAGGAGTAAGAGGAGGAAGGATGGAGAAGGAAGGTGTGGTGCGTATAAGAAGGGCGAAGAGCGGCGGAAATGATGGTGTTTAGAGGGTTAACGCAAGGGGGAAAGACACTGTTTATTCCAGCTACCTACTCTTGGATATACGTTGTGCTGTGTGTCAGGCAGCTCATTTAAGTCCTGGCGGTAGTGGTTGGAGACAGAAAGAGTCTTTGTTGTAGCTGGTTCAGTCTACCCGATAACAATCTGCACCCCCACATCAGTTCTGCCCCCCTCTCCTGGCCCCCCCCCCCCCCCCCCCCCCCCCACCCCCTCCCCTCCTCCAAACACCACTGAGAGTGAGAGGCGGAAAGAGAGAGAGTAGGAGAGAGAAAAAGAGAAGTTTGACGGCTGGAACTTGAACCAGCTACAATAAGACTTTTATACACAATAGATAAAACATGTAAAAATCACTTTTAAGGTATTAACAGTCTTGATATTCCCCCACCCATCCCCTCCTCCAGTAGTAGGCTCAGCAGCTACGCAAATGAAAAAATTAAATGACTAAAAGCCCTCCTGCAATTTTGGGCAGACATTAATTTCAACGGACCACAACTCTACGACAAAAAAAAAAAAGTATTAGTTTGCATCTGGTGAACATGGAAAAAGGGAGGACTAGCAGTCGAGACCAAAACATACTGGTGGTGGAGCGTGTTTGTATGTGAATGAAAAGTACTGTAAACGTGAAAACATAACAGTGAGAAAGCAAATGTGTACGCCCCAATGTTGATCTCCTCTCATTGTCACTCGCGACACCTTATATCTACCTCGTGAATTTGGACAAAGTGTTTGTTACGGCTGTATACTCACAGGGGACCCAAGGGCCAACAGAGCTCAAAAACAGCTACGGAAATAGCCGATGTTTGTCCGCTCCTTGCAGACTATTTCACCTGAGGCTCTCTAACTTGGTACTTCAGAGACTTTTTTAACTTCATGTGACTTACTAGGCTGTCCTTCCAAAATTCGAGCAATGTGTTAATGGCAGCACACAACACGGCTGCAATGACAACCAGGACCGTTGCTATGGCAACATTAAAGATTCCTTATAAATCTGCCCCCCTTGCCCTGGCAAATATTGATATATTCCGATCATAACACAAGTCCATCTGATCCCTGCTTATAGGACCCTAAGATAGAGACAGAACCAGTTGTAACAAAGACAGTAAAAGATGTGGTCTGGAGAGACAATCGAGGGCATGCAGGGCTGTAGAATGCACAGACTGGGCCCGTTTTCCTGGATTCTTCACAAGACATTAACGAAGCTGTAGAAGTGATTTTTCTGTTATGTTGTGATTTTGCGAGTAATATGATATTCCATAAAAAAAATGTACAATATGATCCCAACAATAAGCCCAGGATTATTCTCAGGTGGCACTGAAGGCCCGGGACCATTAACGCAAATGAAAAAAGGCTTTAGTCTGGGAAGAGCAGAAGGACAACTGTTCATAAAGAAGCTCTAAGGCAAATTGCGTCATCAAAAAGTAGTAAGCAGTTTGAAAATCATTTTCAGTTAGGCGGGCATGCAGGATGCTTGGTCGAGGGTTGAAAATTACTCTCCTCAACCAACAACGGA
>JADBJO010009795.1:0-5000 GCA_016801955.1 Conus betulinus
CACCCAAACATTAAACATATATGGGCCAATAGTAGCCTACTGATCACTAGGGGGACGGCGTAGCGTGGCAGACTTGGAGGGATGAGAGGCGTTTTGGAAATCAATGGCATAAACTTTCCGTATCACAATCTCAAATAACACAAGACAAAAGAAACCAAATGAAGAGAAGAGAGAGAGAGGCAGAGAGAGACGATGAGAGAGAGTAGAGAGAGAGAGAGGAGAGGACATGAAGAAGACAGACAGACAGGACAGAAGACCAGGACGGGTCTGGTCCTCAAACCGCGTTGTATTTATTCCGCTCTACTCGTAAACCTGAGTTTGGCTTTTCCGCTCCACATACATATCGTGAGTTTGTCCACAGTATCAGTAGAGAAAGAAAGAATCTTGTGAAACTGTTGTAGATGGGCGTGGTAGCCGCGCCTCTGGATGATGATGATGAATCAGATGACGCTGTGATGATGGTATGGTATGATGAGATGCTTGATGATGGTAATTGTAAGTACTGATGAGAGGATCACGATGGAGTGGGATGCTGATAACGATGATGATGATGACGTGGTCATGGTAATGAGTTGTGATTGATGTTAATGCGCTGCTGCTGCATTTTAGCGCGCTTTTGCTGACTGCTGCTGTTGTTGTGTTGCTGCTGTGCTGCTGCTGCTGCGGATAATGACGATGATGCTGATGGACATGAGGAAGAAAGAGAAATAAAAGAAAAGAAGTTGATACTTTGGTGGTGGTGGTGGTGGTGTGGTAGTGGTGGTGCTGTTGTGGCTGGTGTGAGATGGAGAGTACTAGACGACCAGGCTCAGAGCTACTATTTCAACCACAATCCCTTTCCACGATCTTTATGTACACAGGCCCTCTCTCTCTCTCTCTCCTCTTCATCTCTCTCTCTCTCTCTTCTTCAATATATATATATATAATATATAGTATATATATTATATATCTACATACATACATTAAGTCTCTTCTCTCTCTCTCTCTCTCTCTCTTCTCCAAATGTAAAAGCTAAAACTACAGCGTTTGTTTCTTGCTGGTTCAGTGTCAGGGTATGGGGGGGTCGGTGTTGTCGTGTGGTTTTTGTATACGTGTTCGCTGTCTGCCCTCACGTGCGGTCAGTGTTTTTCATGTGGTTTTTGATTTCTGCTCCCTGATAGGAACTTCCATTTGTCGTGTCTGCAATTGTTAACCATTTCTATCCTAGTGTTTAGGGTGCTAATTTTGGTTTGCAATAGGATCATATATTTTTCTGTTAGGCATAAATTAAATCTTTTTGAAATGTTATTGTGTATGATGCAGCTCTTTTTAAGATTTTCAGGATTATGTTGTAATCTATTTTTTATCTTTGAGTTTCCAAATATATTTACTCATTCTGTTTGATTTTTGTATCTTTCTTTGTTAAATGACTGTTATGATTTGATATCTAGTTTTAAACTGGTTTTCAGTGATACCCTATATATGTTTCTTCAGCATACATGAGTATGATAATTTGATGTTGTGCCTGTTAAATATCTTAAACAGCTTGTGCTCTTTTGGGAAAGAAGATGTCAGAATTTTAAAGAATTCTTTCCAAAGTCATTTAACAAAGAAAGATACAAAAAATCAAACAGAATTGAGTAAATATATTTGGAAACTCAAAGATAAAAAATTCTAGACTACAACATATCCTGGAAAATCTTAAAAAGAGCTGCATCATACAATAACATTTCAAAAAGATGTAATTTATGCCTAACAGAAAAATATATGATCCTATGCAAACCAAAATTAGCACCCTAAACACTAGGATAGAAATGGTTAACAATTGCAGACACAAATGGAAGTTCCTATCAGGGAGCAGAAAGAAAAAAAAACACATGAAAAACACTGACCGCACGTGATGGCAGACAGCGAACACGTATAAAAAAAACACCGACAACACCGACCCCCCCATACCCTGACGACTGCACCAGCAAGAAACAGCGCTGTAGTTTTAGCTTTTACATTTAATCAAAGTTTGGTGTATATTATACATATATATATATATATACTATATATATCTATATATCACTCTACTTATATATACCCTCTAACCCATCAGTTGAAGAACAGAAGCCATTCAATTTCACACTTGTTCTGAGGCCTTTCGTCCGCTGGATCAGATTCGTCATTGAGGCGTGGCTGATTATTGCGTCTGTGCTCCCTTGGCATCAAATGGGAGATATACCACAGTCTATAATTCTGGTGGTATTCTCGTCACCCAGGCTTCAACATGGAATCCACTAGCAACCCAAAGCAGCCAGTGAAGGGAAAGAAAAAAACACACAAAAAAGTAAGGATGCACAGTGGTCAGAAAATAAGTTGCTGAAAAACACCATCATTATACATAAAGAGCATAAAATGCAGGGGACAATCTTTTGAGCCTTCGCTTAAGAATCCTTTAAGGATGCATAGTGGTCAGGAAAAAACTGCTGAAAACTGAAATCATTATATAAACAGTGTAAAATGTACACAGTCGACCAGCGTGTGGCCTCCCTCGTAAATACAAGGTATGGTGTCTGCAGCGCATGCTGATCCTGAAGCTCCTTTCACCTCAATATACCACATCAGCACAAGCACAGTGTCTCATGGAGCCACAATCAGCAACTACACATGTCCCAGCTGTCTCACACACGTTACGCTCTACCGCCGCCAAGGAAAAGCTAAAACTATCAATGATGTCCATTTCTCTCAGTGGTTTTCTGAGCCTCACCTGGGCCTGGTTCCTGTACATTTGTTTTTGAACAGCTACAGTGTCATTATTAAATAGAGAAAAAATAGGCATGCACCCTCGCCAACAGCTCTCCTGCGACGTCGTCAACCAGTCTGTCCTGTGATTCAACTGCCCATCCCTACAGGTGACAATCCGTCACCCTGTGTTCTCCATTAACTACACGCATGCATGTTGTTCAGTTTTCATGAATAGGTAGGCTAGACACAAAGACTTTAACCTCCTCCCCCCCCATTGTTTTTTTTTTTATGTTTGCGCATGTGATCTATATTTTTGCCGATGTGCTCTTTCGATAAATAAGTGCACAAGAAACAATCAGGAGTGTAGTTCATGCATACAAGGAACACATACACACACAAACACACACACACACACACAACACACACACACAACACACACGCCACACAAACACACACACACCACATTCTTACATACATAAGCATGCACGCACTCGTACGCATGCACACGCGCGCATGCGCGCTCGCGCGTGCACACCAACACCCACAACACACACACACACACACACCACACACACACACACACACAGTACGCACGTACACACACACCACACACTCACACGACGCACATCAGACACAACCCGCACGCACGCAGGCATGCACAAACCGCAGCGCGCGCGCGCAGCGCACCACACATGCCACACCTGCACGCACACACACACACACACCACACCCACAACCCCACACACACACACACATAGACATGTGCACACATCTCTCTCTCTCTCTCTCCTCTCTCTCTCCTCTCTCCTCTCTCTCTCTATCTATAGATATCTATTATATATATATTTTTATATATCTATTATATACCTCTATATATATATATAAAAACAATTATCAGATCTGCGCTGGTATACACACTCACACACACACACACACACAACACCACACACACACACAATCACACACCACATGCAACCCATTCAAGCAAACACGCATGAACTTACATTGTTCTGTTGAAACAGTCTTTGGATGTTGACTTTGAAGAACAGAAAGGAAATTAGCAATCACAATTTGTTCCCTCTTCTTTTCTGCCAAACAAGCCCAGAACGTTTTGCGGTAGTGGACCCCATGACAAACTAAATAAAGAAATTTAACGCATGATTGATAAAAAGCAACTATTTCAGAAACCCAATCCCCGCCAAAAGAGGTTTGTGATGACTTCGACCATAATTGGAGTTCCGTAAAAAAAACGGGTTGCTAAAGCGAATGAACAGTGAGTGGAATGTAACATACAATGAAGAAACTAGAGTCCACACATCAGTTTGTCAGAGCCAATTGCTCTTGGCTGAGATGGAAGAGACTTTCCTGATGTCCACATCACTGCCTGACGTAATTCACGATCGTAATTATGGTTGCTGATGTCACTACAGCCATTACGTGCAGCGCAGACCCAAACCAAACACAGAGCTGTGAGACGATTGATGAATTGTTTTGTGTGTCTGTAAAACGTCCGTCAATGATGTCGTGTGATCACCGGCCCTGAAAGAGGGTCGTAAAAACATCCTATGTGATATCTATACACTACGATGAAATATAAACATGCTATGGACGACACTGGATGACCAATGAGATAGCCGCCATAGCTTTGAGTACGAAGGAGAGTTTGGAATCTGATTGGGTTGACGACACAAAGGCATTTTTTTCCGTGGCAATAATGGCGGACAAAATGCGAGACAATGTGGCCAGAGGCTAGTAAACACGACGACGTTGTTGTTGGCCAAAAATGTGGCCAAGGGACCGAACCTCTCTTTGGTGGTGAATTGCAATACACGCTGCTCAACATGCGTGAGTACTGACATGTGAGAATAACTCCATCAGTCTAGGCTAAAGCAAACAGACACAGGTTTGACGCGATCGCCAAGCCCTTGCTTGTAAAACACCGCCATGTTGATGACGTTAGTGGGCCCACCAATCAGAAACAGCAACACAGCAGGTTGTTTTTGATTCGATAAATTGATGGTTTCCCCCTCTTCACTGATGATGTTATTAGTGTTGTCCCAAGGGAGAAAATCCTGTCACTGAATGTAACAGTGACGCATTTGTCCTCAGTGACGTGTTTTGTCTAACAGTTGCAAGTCTTGGGATAAACTACTGGTTGGAGGACTTTCTCCATGGCGTTGTGGTTTAATCAACTGGTCACGTAACATATGACATGGATACAGACGCTCTATGAGAGGGAGTAGGAAAAAACCCTGGTGGTGTAAATGGAATATATTATGAGTGTGAACTGA
>JADBJO010009795.1:10000-25000 GCA_016801955.1 Conus betulinus
AATCGCTATTAATCTACCAAGTATGGTGACACCTACGCTTGTACTTGCTAAGGAAATGCCAACATCAAAATTCACCATGGACTCACACATGCACGCACAGGCACATCCACTCAAACAGGACCAAAGGCACATACATGAATAGCCAAAACTGAATAAACACCCGGACTGACTTTCATACATACGTGAATTTTAAAAAAGACACCATCACCACCATCACCACCACCACCACCAAACCACAACCTTCTAAGACACTGTTACCACACACCCCATTGACGACAGTTATCAGTTATGCAGCCGTGTGATTGATCATACTCCTCCAAAGAACTCACCACGTCAAGCTAACAACAGGCCCCACGAACTTTTCAACACCAATGACACGACTCACCAGGATTTTAAGACGTTTAGAGGAAATCACCACTGACATCATAATGAGAGAAGGGAATGAAGGGTCACAGACTTTTAGATCTTTTTCTTTTTATGCTGATCGATGAGGTAGAGGATGGTGAAGGTGGCCAGGCCAGCCCCCACAAACCACACAGCCATACTTCATTTACACAATGGATGCAGGTCTCAGAGTGTTGCTCAAATTGCCTGAGCGACAATGCAGATGTCTGTATCCTTCGGGCCTGGTTGATGCAAGGATGTATTACGAAAGGATTGTGCAGTTCAGCCCTGTCATGTAGATTCTGACAGGAATGGAACTCTACAGCATCACTGTCATGATCTAGTTTCTCATCATTCAGCATTACAAAGTCTGAAATTCCGTGGCCATTCAAGCCCTGCTCTCATGCTAACTACAGTTTTGATTACCACTACACATCTCTACTCTCAGAAACTTTTTTATATTGTGGCATCAGTTATCAGATCTCTGGAGAGCCTAAAGTGGTGACTTTTTTTTTTTTATCTAAAGGCGAAACCCCCACCTTCATTTTTTGGTGCTTCACACTGACCTCTTCATCTAAAAAAAATCCCAAAAAACAAAAGAAAACAAAACAAAACAAAAAACGGGGAAAAATACTACAACTAGCTTTCTTTCTTTCTTTTTTCTTTCTTTCTCTAACCAGTCTCTTACACACCATGCATAGTCTGTGTGTTCTCTTACAAATGGGCGTATTCTTGCAGGTTTTAGTGTTTTGGCGTTTGATACAAAGTGTCTGGGTTTGTTAATGTTCTAATATCCTCAGGGCTTTGTGTCAACAGCATCGCAAAATTCATAGGCACTGTGTTAGGCTGACATGATGGCGTCCTCTGGAGGGAGAGGGTCACACACTCTAGCTACAGGACTCATAAATGTATGAGTAGGGAGCTTAGCAGGTGGTATCCTGCGCATATTGGATCAGAACAGACACCAGCAAAGTGAGGTGGTATAAAAGATCAGACAGAAAAAGCTGCCTGTTAAACATATCGCTTTCTTTAGAAAGAAAAGGCGCTGTCAAATAACCATGCCTGTTTTTACTGTTACTGTCCCATTATTCAACACTCTTCACTGTGAAAATGGCATCATCATTTACGTTAAGATGAGCAAGCACACCACTCCTAGACAATACTAATTATGTCTGGCACTGAGCCCATAGCTTTGCACTTACCTGATGATAGGCCCGTTTGAAGAGGCTGTTATCAATTTACGGCCCTGATTTAGCCAAAGGCACTGACGTCTGTGAAATCTTTGTATTTTCAGGACCAAACCCTGGTACGTACCACGTTTGGTCCTCAAAACAGCAAGGAATTCTGGCATTAAAGGTACGCCCTGATTTGGAGATTGGGTGCCTTTAGTCCTCAATGTACATTCGGGCAAAATAGCAGACAGTGTATATGTATACACAGTCATCATCTTTGATACTGAACCAATATCTGATGTTGATATATTATTTTGTCTACTGAATGGAGTAATAGAAAACATCGATGTGGCCAAAGGATATTGACAGGTACAAAGATGAAACAGCTTTTCAAACGCCGTTACAGTTACAACAATGGATGTAAATACAGTTTTGGAGTGGAGACACCACTGCCACACTGGCCAATGTTTTTAATGATATTCAAGTGAGAGACACTAACCGGCTTCATCATCTTGGTTACTTGATGGGAGTGTTCAACATACTCCAAAACTGGTTAGACGTCCAAGAAGTATTCCAAGAAATTGGCTGTCTGGAGCATGTGAGGTGACTGTAGGGAGGAAATTGAAACAAAAACAAAAGCAGAATAACTGGACCGCCAAATAAAGGAACAAACAAAATTACAAAGAAACACAACGCGTGTCGACCTATTGGGTCTTCTTCAGTCAGGACAAATGACATTCAAAACAAAAGAAAAGAAAGAACGAACAGGCAGTTACTTACCTCTTCGTCATGCGAACAAAATTTTGATTGAAAAAAAAATTGAGCCCATTTAGACAATTTCCATGCCTTCAAAATACCTCAGAGCAGGTCATTAATTTACTACACAGACCATGAAATCTAAGCCAACTTCACTCTGGGAATTACAGGAATCTGCTTTGACATGGAGGGCTCTGTTCCTGTGAGGATACATATTCACCGTTGAGTCTTCATGAGCGCAAGCAAGCGATCTCACAAACGTTCTGTCCAGGTCTCAGACAGAATATATCATGCCGTATAGTCTTCAGCAGATACCGCGCCCAACATACCTGGAGAGGAAGGGTGGGATGGGGGATGAATGTAGTATCAGTGGTCGGAATTCACCTAGTTTCATCTGTATTGTAGTTTCAAAAGTGTTTCTACTAGCGCCTACTATAGTTTCACGTCCAGGTTGTGCTAAACGCCACTTTTTCAATGCCGAGTATCACCCAGCTGTTTACTTGGTGGCACACCTCAATTGTTGTTTTTGTGATTTTGTGAGCCGCTGCTGTTCCTGTTTAGAAGACCACAGGGTCAGACCTGCTTCTTCTACTAGCCTTCCATTGTGCCAGCAACTGCTGGTGATTCTGGCTGCACACCAAAAATGAGTGCGCCAAAGCCTGACTGAAGGAGTTGAGTATTAATAGCCTCGCACAATTAGATTGTTTTGAGAAGTTTAATTGTGTCTAAAAGTTGATTTACCTCCCTTTCTTCCATGTGCCCATCAAGGTACAAGCCAGGTGGTTCCATGCAGACAGAGTAAAATGAAAGGAGTGGGACTATTTGGGGGAAACTACCTGGCGCAAAGATAGGGTCACGGGTGAATGCAAAGGCCTGACATGTCGCGTCAGGTAAGGGGTAGCTCATGTATTTCTAGACTGTGAATGATTGAATGGCAGATTTCCGAAGGTGGAGTATGGCTGCCTTAATGGTGGGATAAAAAACGGTTTTGCACCCAGACCTCCACTCCCTTTGTAGGTTAGGTGGGATTAATACTTGCCTGTCCATATAGGCAGTGTCCACAGGAGTATCTGCCTGCGTACGCAGAAGAAGAAGAAGAAGAAGAAGAAGAAGAAAAGAAATCCCTAAGTACAAGGTATATGAATAGTGTGTGTGTGTGTGTGTGTGTGTGTGTGTGGTGTGTGTGTGTGTGTGTGTGTGTGTGCCACTGCATCGACATCATTATTTCACAGAATTATCTTTTTGTAACTCTAGGTCTGTTTTTACAGTAATGAGCTGTAAATGATAGAGGTATTAACATCAAATAATGTGTGTGTGTAAATGTTAACTGCTGTGAAATGTTGAATTGTTTATGTTTTAGGAATGTCTGTCATACGTTTCATGTATCTCTAAAATTCTGTCCATTTTTCTTAAGTAATAACTTTTGCACCCGACGAACAATTTCCCCTTTTGTGAAAAGTTCAATTGTTAATGTTTTAGAAATGTCTTTTTCGTGTTTTATATATGTCTATCAATATTCTGTCCACTTTTTTTCGAGTGATAACTCTTGCACCTGACGCAGTTTGTCTGTTTGTGGATAATAAAGCGTTTTCTTATCTATCTGATTTTAAAAGACTTTTGTACGGGAGTGACGTCAACATCATGGCTTCGATAGAACCTCTCACTCACTTTCCCCCTCGTGTTCAAGTTTTGATCACCAGAGCTCAGCCGACCACGCATGGTCTTTCCAGGGCTTTTCTTTGAAAAAAAATTATGTACTATGTCCGATAAACATGAACAAGCGAACTACAAGACAAAAACACGATTCATTTCGACCTCTTAGCTGTTCTTCAGGTTCGTTCTTTATTTTCGTTGTCCGAAGTGTTGTTTATCTTGCCTCTAGAAGACCTTAGAGGTCGAAACGCGAAATGTTTTGCGTTGTAATTTTTTGGTTTATGTTTGGCGAATGTGGTTCTTAACATGTTAAAGATTTGTTTCAGGCTTCCGCCTGCAGTCGTCTCATGTTGAATCTGCCTTTCCAGGGCTGTCAAACTCACAAGAATAAAAACAAACAAAGAAACAAACAAACAAACAAAACGAACGTGACATCACAAAACAAGTCAAAACTATTGGGGAAAAACTCACTATATACCATGAACAAGAATCAAATATTAAAATGAAGTCACGTCATTGGTAGTTAAACTGTTGACGAACAAGAAGGGTAACTCTTACTCTCCCCCATGATGGAATGAACAGACGCCCATAACTCGAAACCAGTGCTGCTTACGACACCGAATCGCCTGGCAGAAATGACATTTTGGAGTTATGGGCGGCTATTCATCATCAGGGGAGCAGAGGTACCGTACTTGTTCGTTAATTAATGTTGACTGTCCCTGTTTAACTTCAAGTTTCCCTTCGTAATAAAGTATTGGCATCTGCAGGTTTTTGAAGTAGACTTGTTGAGAGCGTCAGACATTCCCCTTAGATTTACACTCCAAGATCAATGGGGAAAAACAGCGGAAAATGAAAAAAAAAGAAACTCCAGTGCCACAGAAACGTGCGACAAATAGAAGACACTGCTGAATGGACAGCAAGTAACCATTCATGACCATGTGTACACTTTTCACTAACCTGCCAGATAAACAAACACAATAACAACAATGACAAAGCAGTAGCAGCAGCAGCAGCACAGCAGCAGCAACAATAAAATGTTTGCATGTCATAAACTGCTATGAGAGACAAAAGAGTTTGATATAAGATTTTCCAGAACAGGGATAATGGTCTCCATAAAGCTAGAAAAATAGTAGAAAATACTAAGAGCACACGAACACACACACACCACACACACACACACACACCACACACACACACACACCACACACACACAGCACACACTTGCATACACACACACACACACACACACAGGCCACATAGACACACACCACACACACACACACACCGCACACGCACACACCACACACACACACACACACATACACACACACACACTCTCACACCACCACACACACACACTCGCGCGCGCGCGCGCACACACACTCACACACTCACACACCACACACACACAGTCCCACACACTCACAAGACACACACGCGCGCGCGCGCGCGCGCGCGCACACACACACACACCACACACACACACACACACACACACACACCACACACCACACACACACACACACACGGCAGGGTTTCAGAGAGTGAAAGAAAAGAGGATCTAGCACAGAACTTCAGAAGGCCAAGGAGCGTTTGTACTGAAAGACCCCCAGCATTTCCACGAAGCCACTGTCTGAGCCTTGATCGGGCGAGGAACCGGTCATCTATTTACCAGGAAGGTTTTTCACATCCTTTCCTCCAGCCAGCTCCACCCAAACATTAAACATTTTTATGTGGCCCGTGTTACATACCGATCACTGTGGTGCTGTGTTAGCGTTGCAGACGTTATGGAATGAAGAGCGTTTTTGGAACTCAATTTTGGCATCAACTTCCTTATCACCACTTCTCAATAAACCACAAGACTTGAGGACCCCACTTTAAAATTTTGTTTTGTACCCCACTTGTTTAGTATTGACAGTTTTAACAATTTTGTAATAATATTGTTTTGAACTCCTTTTAGCCCCAGTAGAAAGGATTCTGATTTGTCCCCTTCCAAGTTTGAGTGAGTGTGATCCCATATCCCACTCAAAATTTCTAAATTGGTGGGATTTCATTTTTGTTCCCTCGGTTTTGGGTATATATATTTCTAAACGTTTCCTCCCTTTGAAAACAATTATTCCATTTATACTTTTGTTTACTGCTGTTTTGTTTTTTTTTTTTGTCTTCCGTTAGTTACTCCCTTCTCCAGTTTTATGGGAGATAGTTTGCTTCTAGAGTGATATCTGAGGGTTTTGTTTTCCTTGCCTCATTTCCTTCTTTTCTGTACCAGTTCTGCTGCTCTCTCTTGAGTCTCCGCTCATTTCATTTTTTTTTCTTCCAGTTGCTACTTTTCTCTTCAATAAGTTCCTGTCTATTTGTTTGTATTCACTGCATATCTCATTAAGGCTTCTTGGTTAGATTTCCGTGTGCCCCTTCTTTTTAACTTCTGTCATTCCATTTGTTTTCTCGCTTGTCATTCATTAAATGTATTAGAACGCGCATTTGTTTCATGATTTTGCATTTTCTATTTTCTTGATATCAATGGTTCGTGCTCTAACTTTTATAAAAAAAAATTAGTATTTGGTATTTTTTCATTCCGTATTTATTACTTTCTTGCGAATTTTATAGTTCCTGCCTTGTATTATAATATGGATCCCTTTGATAAATACATGGATCAGGCAATTCGCCTTGGGTTATACCGCAAGAACTTAGTGAATATGTTCCAACAGTGTATGGATAGAGAAGAGCGATACAGTGAGAGAGAGAGAGAGAGAGAGAGAGAGAGAAGAGCGACGAGAGAGAGAAGAGAGAGAGAGAGAGAGAGAGAGAGAGAGAGAGAGAGAGAGAGGAGAGAGAGAAGAGAAGAAGAAGAAGAAAACAGAGTGAGAGAGACACACACATCAGAGAGAAGTGAGAGAGAGACGAAAAACAGAGAGAGAGAGAGAGAGAGAGAGAGAGAGAGAGAGAGAGACAGACAGGACAGACATACAGACGGACAGACAGACATACAGAGAGAGAGAAAAAAACAGATGGAGAGAGTAGAGAAGTATAGAGAAAGAGCATTTCAAAAGGACAGAAGAATACAGACTTACAGAGATAGATATCAGCAGCAGAAAGAGATAAGCAGGACAGAGAATTGGAAAGACAGAGGCTTGAGCATGAATTTAAAGCTGAAAACAAACGGAACTTGAGATCGAGAGAGAGAGAAGACTAAACTACTCCAAACAAATCAAGATACTAGTTTGGACACCTCTTTTCAGGCTCAAAATACTCACCCTAAATCTCCCTACATTCCCAAACTTCCCCTTTTGACGAACACAAAGACGACATCGATTCGTTCCTTTTCCGTTTTGAAAGTCATGCCACTTCTTGCTGGTGCCAAAGGAAAAATTGACATTATATGTTTTTTCTTTATTTAAGGGGGGTGCTTTGGTCCTCTATCACACTGGCAGCAAAAGAAGGTTTAACTTGGGACACATTGAAAGAGGAAACTGCTCAAGAAGTTCCAGTTGCACAGCTGGTGGCTTTCGGGAAAAATTCCGTGCTGTTCGCCCGGACAAAAGTGAGTATTTTCCCTTCATTTCTCATCCGTATCTCACACTACTTAGATGGATGGATCATATCACAGACAACACATGACTTTACAGGTCTCCGAGATTTTACTTTTAAAAGAGCAACTACTGGAGAGTGTAAGCAAGGATTTGTGTGTTTTCTTACGAGAGAGGGGAATTTAAACAGCAGAGGACATGTGCCGTGCGGTCTGATCAGTACCGGGTGCTCACCCGGATAAGAACACTGCCAGGAAAAGTGACCACACCGTATTTCATGCAAACGTCGTTTCCCAAGGCAACAGTTCTAGACTTATTTTCAAAAACCTGCGCCACGGTTTTTCTAACCCTCAACTTCGTTTTTTTTTCAGGTTCCATCCACGGCAGAGATTTTTTCCTGACAGGAGTTCAAGGTTGTTTTTTCAGGGTCTTCGCAATTACTTCCATCTCAGGGTGGCAGAAAGGCTCATGGTGCTATGACTTTTCTTCTTCTTCCTCCCCTACCAAACCTACGGCTCAGGGTAAACAGGGTGGTAATAAGCAAAAGACATGTTACGAATGTGGTTGTAAAGTTCCGTCTAAGTTTCTCAGTGCCCATATGTTAAAAAGTCAGAATCTGCAAATGTAGCTACTCATGTGGACAAGTCTGAGGTAACGTTTGTTCTTGACTCTGGTTATTCAGTTGCAGGTTTCGTTTTGGAAAAGGAACATGGTGAGTGGTTTCAAGGCTTCTGTACTAAGAGACACAGGGCGTACGACTGCTGGCGTACGTAAGTCTCTTGTCCTTCCAGAGCAGTTGTTGACTGAAACACAGAAATGTCGTACTTTTGGAGGTAAGATCGAGGAATTTCCTCTTGCACGCATTCCTGTGTACACACCTTACTTTGATGGTGTCATTCTTGCTTGTGTCATTGATGACCCAGTTTGTGACCCTTGTTTTAGGTAACTTTTTACCTGGGGTGTCACATGTTCATGGTGGTAATGGTGGTTCTTTTGTTCCACTATGGTCAGAACAAGAGCGCAGACCAAAAAGGACAAGTCTGCACCCAAACCTTTGTCGGTACCCAGATTGATTCTGTTCTCGACATAGAGAAAGATGGAGGACGACAAGACTCAGAACACTATTTCAGAATGTTACTGTTGGTGAGGTAAAACCTAGAACTACTCCTTTGTTCTTTGTACTGGATGGTGTACTGTACAGGTGTGCAGTGCGGAATGTGAGCGTTGTCAACCAAACTGTTTGCTCCATTGCCTTTGAGAGATTGCCTTTGTTACAGTAATGCTCACGATGCTGTTTTTGCAGGTCACTGTGGAGTCAACGTACCTTGCAGCGTGTTCTTGGACGGTTCCACTGGCCCACAGTACGTAGGGATGTCGTTCAGTTCTGCCGGTCATGTGATGTGTGCCAGAAGTCTTCACATAGAGTTCCTTGTGCACCTCTTCATAACATGCCTGTGATTTCAACTCCATTTCAGCGTGTTGTAGTCGATCTTGTTGTTGGGCCATTTCAGCCATCTTCGTCAGGTAATCGTTATGTGTTAACTCTTGTGGACACAGCTACACGCTTTCCTGAAGCGATTCCTTTAAAAGAAGATTGATACTGTTACTGTTGCTGAAGCTCTGTTTTCTATTTTTTCCAGTGTGTTGATCTTCCAGAGGAGATTCTCTCAGATTGTGGCACTCTGTTTCCGATTTGATGTCAGAATATACAGGTTGTGTGTCAGTGAAATCTGTGACCCACAACGCCGTAACATCCACAGTCAAATGAGATGGTCGAACGGGTTCAATGGAACATTGAAAGCCATGCTTCGCTAAGTTTTCTGTTCAGGCCCCTCGTGAGTGGGATAGGTACATTCCTGCTTTACTTTTTTGCATACCAGGAACTCCCAAATGAGTCACTGAGTTTTTTCCCCCTTTGAAACTTGTGTTTGGTCGTTCCCCTCAGGGCCCACTTGACCTGTTGGCAAACAAATGGACAGTAACAAATATTGATTCTGTGTCTGATACTAAAAACGTGTATCAATATGTTTTTGATTTGCAAAACAGGATCAAGGATGCTTGTCAGCTTGCGCAGGAACCGCTGACAGCATGACTGACAAATACAAAAATATGCAGACAGGAAATCCAAGGTACGTTGTTTTCAAGTCGGTGATAAAGTTCTGGTTTGTTGACTAATGATCACAACAAGTTACGAGTTCAGTGGAAAGGTCCTTTTTTCTGTTGTGTCAAAGTTGTCACCAGTGAATTATGCCCATTGACATGAATGGACAGATTAAGATATTCCATATTAACATGCTCAAGTTGTATGTGCAGAGAGTGAACATTGCTATTAACAGGTCTGTTGAGGTGGCAGGTGTGGCAACATTTCCTTCTTTGTCATCTGACTTGTCGGATGTCTTACCTGTGAATGCTGTTGTTGATCTTCCATTTCAGGACAAACCTACTGCATTTAACAGAACAGAGATTACGTCTGTTGGTTTGTTGTCTGACACTGACTGTGACACTTCATCTGTATTACCCACTCTGACAGTTCGTGGAGACACATACAAAGATGTTGTGGTTTGTGACGATTTGATGTACGCTCAGAAAGGTGACTTAGAAACTATCCTGCAGGATTTTTTCTGATATTCTCACAGGCACACCTGGTTCTACGAAGGGAGTAGAACCACATGCCATTGTTTTGTCAAGTGTGTGCCTGTTTGTGTGAAACCTTATCCTTTGCCATTAACCAACGGTGACAAAATAAACAGAGCATTTGGACCAGAGAGTGTCAGTCTGCTCTTGAACATGTACAAAGAACGCTGAATACATTTCCCGTTTTGTTACTACCATAACTTGCAGAGGATTTCATCCTCCGCACAGATGCCAGTTCACAGGGCACGGGAGCTGTGCTCCTTCCAGACAAAGATGGACTTCTGCATCCGGTTCAGTATGCCACTAACAAGTTTTCCGCTAGTCAGCGGAAGTACTCCACGATTTGAAAGAGAGTGCCTGGCCATTCCTTGGGGTTGCGAAAATTTTGCAAGATTTCTGACAGGGAGAGAATTCATCTTGCAAATGGACCATAAGACCGTTCACTTTCCTGCAAACATCAAAAACCAGGAATAGTCGTCCTCTTGCCATGGACTCTCTCTCTTCAGGAATTCCGGTTCCGTATTGAACCTATTCCAGGTATATCCCACCTGTTGGTTGATTTATTGTCTAGAGCTTAACTAGATAATCATTACCTGTCGATCATTTCATGGACATATCTGCTAGATGGAGTACATGGAAGGGTTGGCTACTTGATATTGTGTGTCAGTATGTCAAGTTTTGTTTTTTTACACATGATCTGGTGTGCCAAATGAAAGTGGGTTTTTTTTTGTTCTGTGTTTTTCATTTATATATTCATATGGTATTCTGTAACACATAAACATATCTACCTTAGTGTCTTTTGTGTATTGAGAATCCATACTTTTCATGTCTTATATGATGATTAACATGTTTGCCTGGATTGCTTGGCAATTATTGAACCATTTTGAGTGCAATTGCAAACATTATTTTGATGCATGGTTGGTTTTGAATTTTTTTTTTTCTCATGTCGTTATTTCAAATGAATTGTGATTCATTGAGAAAATGTTTTCAACGCTGTAGGTCTAAATGGTTGCTTATGTGTGATCACAGTTTGTGCTGTATTAGCTCCGATACCACATGGACTTTCAACTGTTTGGACAGCGATTCATTGAGAAAACTTAAAATACTATAGTTTATGCTATTGATGTGATCCTGAGAACTCAGACTTGATTCTCTGACGTGGTGTATCCTCTGTTTTTTAATGATTTTTTTTGTGTGTGTGTGTGTGCGTAGGGGGGGGGGGGGGTTGAGGGGGGTACTGCTTGTCATATGTTTTTCATTTTGTGGTTGGTTGAACTTTGTATGCTATCCACTTTGCATGTGTGTCAAAGAGAAGTTATTTTTTTTTGGAAAAAAATGGCAATTTTTTTTACGCCAGGATGGGAGCTGTTATGTGCACAGGATGTATGAAGGTGTCGTGTGCAAAGTTGTTTGTGTTTTAAGATTGAACGTCAGTGGTATTTGGGTTTTGAGAGAAAAAAAAGATCATGTGNTCAGGCCCCTCGTGAGTGGGATAGGTACATTCCTGCTTTACTTTTTTGCATACCAGGAACTTCCAAATGAGTCACATGGTTTTTCCCCTTTTGAACTTGTGTTTGGTCGTTCCCCTCAGGGCCCACTTGACCTGTTGGCAAACAAAATGGACAGTAACAAATATTGATTCTGTGTCTGATACTAAAAACGTGTATCAATATGTTTTTGATTTGCAAACCAGGATCAAGGATGCTTGTCAGCTTGCGCAGGAAACCGCTGACAGCATGACTGACAAATACAAAAAATATGCAGACAGGAAATCCAAGGTACGTTGTTTTCAAGTCGGTGATAAAGTTCTGGTTTTGTTGACTAATGATCACAACAAGTTACGAGTTCAGTGGAAAGGTCCTTTTTTCTGTTGTGTCAAAGTTGTCACCAGTGAATTATGCCATTGACATGAATGGACAGATTAAGATATTCCATATTAACATGCTCAAGTTGTATGTGCAGAGAGTGAACATTGCTATTAACAGGTCTGTTGAGGTGGCAGGTGTGGCAACATTCCTTCTTTGTCATCTGACTTGTCGGATGTCTTACCTGTGAATGCTGTTGTTGATCTTCCATTTCAGGACAAACCTACTGCATTTAACAGAACAGAGATTACGTCTGTTGGTTTGTTGTCTGACACTGACTGTGACACTTCATCTGTATTACCCACTCTGACAGTTCGTGGAGACACATACAAAGATGTTGTGGTTTGTGACGATTTGATGTACGCTCAGAAAGGTGACTTAGAAACTATCCTGCAGGATTTTTCTGATATTCTCACAGGCACACCTGGTTCTACGAAGGGAGTAGAACCACATGCCATTGTTTTGTCAAGTGATGTGCCTGTTTGTGTGAAACCTTATCCTTTGCCATTAACCAACGGTGACAAAAATAAACAGAGCATTTGGACCAGAGAGTGTCAGTCTGCTCTTGAACATGTACAAAGAACGCTGAATACATTTCCCGTTTTGTTACTACCATAACTTGCAGAGGATTTCATCCTCCGCACAGATGCCAGTTCACAGGGCACGGGAGCTGTGCTCCTTCCAGACAAAGATGGACTTCTGCATCCGTTCAGTATGCCACTAACAAGTTTTCCGCTAGTCAGCGGAAGTACTCCACGATGAAAGAGAGTGCCTGGCCATTCCTTGGGGTTGCGAAAAATTTGCAAGATTTCTGACAGGGAGAGAATTCATCTTGCAAATGGACCATAGACCGTTCACTTTCCTGCAAACATCAAAAACCAGGAATAGTCGTCTCTTGCCATGGACTCTCTCTCTTCAGGAATTCCGGTTCCGTATTGAACCTATTCCAGGTATATCCAACCTGTTGGTTGATTTATTGTCTAGAGCTTAACTAGATAATCATTACCTGTCGATCATTTCATGGACATATCTGCTAGATGGAGTACATGAAGGGTTGGCTACTTGATATTGTGTGTCAGTATGTCAATTTTGTTTTTTACACATGATCTGGTGTGCCAAATGAAAGTGGGTTTTTTTTTGTTCTGTTGTTTTCATTTATATATTCATATGGTATTCTGTAACACATAAACATATCTACCTTAGTGTCTTTTGTGTATTGAGAATCCATACTTTTCATGTCTTATATGATGATTAACATGTTTGCCTGGATTGCTTGGCAATTATTTGAACCATTTTGAGTGCAATTGCAAACATTATTTTGATGCATGGTTGGTTTTGAATTTTTTTTTTTATCATGTCGTTATTTCAAATGAATTGTGATTCATTTGAGAAAATGTTTCAACGCTGTAGGTCTAATGGGTTGCTTATGTGTGTGATCACAGTTTGTGCTGTATTAGCTCCGATACCACATGGACTTTCAACTGTTTGGACAGCGATTCATTGAGAAAACTTAAAATACTATTAGTTTATGCTATTGATGTGATCCTGAGAACTCAGACTTGATTCTCTGACGTGGTGTCCTCTGTTTTTTTAATGAGTTTTTTTGTGTGTGTGTGTGCGTAGGGGGGGGGGGGGGGGGGGTTGAGGGGGGGGTACTGCTTGTCATATGTTTTTCATTTTGTGGTTGGTTGAACTTTGTATGCTATTCACTTTGCATGTGTGTCAAAGAGAAGTTATTTTTTTTTGGAAAAAAAAAATGGCAATTTTTTTTTTACGCCAGGATGGGAGCTGTTATGTGCACAGGATGTATGAAGGTGTCGTGTGCACATGTTGTTTTGTGTTTTAAGATTGAACGTCAGTGGTATTGGGTTTTTGAGAGAAAAAAAAAAAAAGATCATGTGATTGTACGGCGTCTTTTTGTTGGATAGTGGCCCGGGGTGTGAGTACTGCTTGGGAACGCTGCGCGCGTTATTTAACCTTGCTAGAAAATTTTATTATCACTTGCTCTACGCCAGCTGGGGGAGTCGCAAGGTCTGTTTGTTTATGGCGATTGAAGATTAATGCAAGGCTGATGCATCTATGAGGTATTTTTGCGAAATCTTTGGAGAAAAATTGAAGAAAACATTTGTATTCAAAAGAAAAGAAAAGAATAAGAACCAGTGTGGTTACACCAGTCACAGCTGTTTAGCCGAGATCAAAATCGTGCTATTTAGTTCCAGTCTGCCCGGCAGGCGATCAGCAGAGGCGGCGTGACTCAGCGCTGAGCGCTGAAAAGCTGGAAGCCCGCGTGTGTAGGGCCCTATCCCTTTTCTCAAGGGAGCGCGTGTGTTCTCATGCTGTGCTGCTCTTGTTGTACTTTACGGATTATTGTTCTACCATAACTGGATATAATTTACTGTGTGTGTGATTTTGTGTGTTGTGATTCTGCTTTGTGCAGTTTCATGTAACTTCGGTCATACCGCGTTCTTGAGGTGGGTTTTTTTTTTTTTTTTTTGATTGAGAAGTTGTTCGTTTTCATGCTGGCCAGGATCCGGCACGTGTATTCGTATATCAGCAAGCCGTGTACGTGTGTGGTGCTACTGCTCGAGAGGAGACATTCTAGGCCTACCAGGCGATTACTTTCCTTCCTCTCTCTCTCTCTCTCTCTCTCTCTCTCTCTCTCTCTCTTGCACATGCTCTCTCTCTCTCTCTCTCTCTCTCTCTCTCTCTCTCTTGAATTTGCTCTCTCTCTCGATCTCTGTGCGTGTGTGTGTGTGTGTGTGTGTGTGCGTGTGTGTGTGTGTGTGTGTGTGTGTGTGTGTGTGTGTGTATGTGTGTGTGTGTGTGTGTGTGTGTGTGCGTGTATGTGTGTGTGTGTGTGTGTGTGTGTGTGTGTGTGTGTGTGTACGCGCCCGCACGTGCGTGCGTGCGTGCGTGCATGTGTGTGTGTGTGTGTGTGTGTGTGTGTGTGTGTGTGTGTGTGTGAATGAGCGCACGCGCGTGTGTGTGTGATTGATCCTGCATTGGCTA
>JADBJO010009795.1:35000-51821 GCA_016801955.1 Conus betulinus
ACACTCCAAACAGCAGGTCTGATGGTTAGACGTTCAAAGAGGATTCCAAGAAATTGACTCTCTGGAGCATGTGAGGTGACTGTTGGGAGAAACTGAAACAAGAACAAAAGCATGATAACTGGACCGCTAAATGAAGGAACAACCAAATTATGGATAAACATAACGCTTTTCGATTTATGGGGTCTTCTTCAGTCAGGACAAATAACATTCAAAACAAAGAAAATAAAGAATGAACAGACAGTCACTTCTTCAATGTGGGAGCAATGGTTTGTTTAAAAAACAAAAAAGATATTTTGAGCCCATTTAGACATTTTCCATGCCTTCAAAATAGGGCTCTGTTCCTGTGAGGATACGTATTCACCATTGAGTCTCCATGAGCGCAAGCAAGCGATCTTGCAAACGTTCTGTCCAGGTCTCAGACAGAATAAATCATGCCGTATAGTCTTCAGCAGATACCGCGCCCAAGATACCTGAAGAGGGAGGGTGAGGATGGGCGATCGGAATTCACCTAGTTTCATCTGAATTGTAGTTTTCAAAAGTGTTTCTACGAGCGCCTACTATAGTTTCACGTCCAGTTTGTGCTGAACACCACTTTTTCAATGCCGACTATCATCCAGCTGTTTACTCAGGGGCACACCTCTATTGTTGTCGAACTTGTAGTAGTTCAGTACCCAGTGAGCCGTTATCAGGGACATTCCTGTCACTCCTCTGCTGTTTCTGCTCAGCAGATCGCAGGGTCAGACCAGCTTCTTCTACTAGCCTTCCGTGATGCCAGCAACTGCTGGTGATGCTGGCTGCACACCAAAAATGAGTGCGTCAAAGCCTGACTTAAGCAGTCGAGTATTTATAGCCTAGCACAATTACATTGTTTTGAGAATTTTCATTGTGTCTGAAAGTTGATTTACCTTCCTTTCTTCCATGTGCCTATCAAGGTACATGCCAGGTGGTTCCATGCAGACAGAGTAAAATGAAAGGAGTGGGACTATTTTGGGGAAACTACCTGGCGCAAAGATAGGGTCACGGGTGAATGCAAAGGCCTGACATGTTGCGTCAGGTAAGGGTAGCTCATGTATTTCTAGACTGCGAATGATTTGATTGACAGAAATCCCTCAAAACAAGTTATAGGATTGATGTGAGTGTGTGCATGCGCGCGTGTGCGTGCGCGTGCGTGCGTGCGTGTGTGTGTGTTTGGTAGTAGTAGTAGTACTTTAATTTTTTACGTCTTTTTCACAAACCTGTGATCAAGACTTGCCGGGTAGGCCACCCCTCATAAGTCTGGCTTTGAAGGATGTTAAAAAAATGTTTAAAAGCTGCTTTCATCATTTGGTCAGTGATGTTCTCACAGGTTGGTGAGAGATGTTCTCACTAGCCGAGTGTGGCCCCACTCCTCTCTTGTGTTGAGTCTCAACTCAGTTGGTGTATTGTTTATTTTGACAGCTTCAGTGATTTGTCTTTCTAGGGCAGTTTCTTGGTAACTTGTTATCACCATGCTGTACTGGGGGGGGGGGGGGGGGGGGGGGTCATTACTGCTGTGTGTCTGCACTGTGTGTCGCCACAGCACTGAACTAGGGTCCCTTTTCAACAAGGTTGTCATGTGTTGTAGGCCTCGGTGGTGCCCAGAGCGTGCTGTTTCACCGACGTACACACAGCTGCACTCACAGCATCTTATCTCATATGTCACACCTTCTCTTCTACAGTTCCCCTTTCCTCCTCTACACACCATGCAATCCTCTTTTGCGCTGCATCTTAGTTGTTTGGATGGATCTGACTTCTGTAGGATGCTTTTGACTGTTTTTTCCTGGTCTTTCCACAACCTTTATCTTCTGGTTTGTTTTTTCTTTATTACATCTTGATATCGTCTTCTCAGCTGAGAGTGTGGGGTTGATGGTACAAAGATCACTGTCTTGTTCCCTCCTTTCTTGCACCAGTTCTCTTTCTTTGCTCTTCTTTCCCTCTCTCTGTCTGCTCTTCGCCAGTGTGTTTGAGAGAGAGAGAGAGAGAGAGAGAGAGAGAGAGAGAGAGAGTATGTGTGTGAAGCGTAGGTGTGTGGAAGTACATGCAAAATATGGAATAATTACTACTTATAACATTATAGTAAATATGTAACAGGAGTACATATGAAACAAAAGGTAACTTTGAAAGCAAAACCAATATCAGAAAAAAACATCAGTCACTGTCATACATCATAAACATGGTAAGTATGCCTTAAGAATCACACAATCAAATAAAACGTGGGCTCTCGACACGTTTGCATTACCACATATGCATTTGGTTCCTGCACTATATTTCGTTCTGAATGCGTCGAGTTTCAGTCTACAAAATACTGAAAAAAGTTTCTGTACTGATACATATCACGAACCTGCAGGTGTTCAATGCCTTCAACCTGATCAAAGCTAAGAACATGGCTATTTCGAGCATTAACCGGGAAATAAGGAATGTTCTGGCTGTTTCTAAAAAAACGTTCCAAGCCACTTGTTTTAAAATTTGATGACACTCTTGTAAAGGCAAGGGGACAGAAAGTGACTGTTCACTCATTTCCGTTTTAGCTCCCTTTTTTGGCAGATCTGTCAGCGAATTCATTGCAAAAATTCTACAATGGGAAGGGACCCAGAAAAAAAAAAGTTAAATCGGTCTCTTTGCACATCAAAATATGAATTAAATAACATATTTCCTTCAAATAAATAAAGTTTTCAGAATTAGAACTGAAAAACTTGATAGATTGTAGTACTGACATTGAGTCGACACATAACAATACCTGCAAAATTGATTGCGGTAAATCAATTAAATATGTCAAAGCCATTAGTATGGCTATCATTTTGGCAACTAAGATAGATCGATTTGTGCCTATTGAATATGCTTTATCTACTTTAAGAGATAGAATAACAAAAGCAGATCCAGCGTCTTTGTTCTTTGTCAATGATCCATCAGTATATACCTTAAGACGGTTAGGATACTTACTTTGCATATGCATCTTTGCTGAATATGACAAGATATGTGGATGATCAGCTTTTTAGCATCAGTGTGATTAAGGTCAAATTTTGCCCTGTTTCTTTCCAGCTTGGGATTGGATCAGTGTGAGAAATCTTTGCCAAAGAGTCGGGGGTCAAATCAGTTTTTCTGCAATGAATGGGCAGAGTAAGAACCAGTAGTAGACAAGCATGAAATGTTTTTGGCTCGTTTGGGGTAATCAGTAGATGGATTTAAAGAAATTTCTGTTTCATTTACGCCTTTCATAGCTGTACATTTCACAATATATTTTGCCAAAGTGAGTGTTCTGTATTCGTTTTAAGGCAAAACATCAATTTCCGAATATGTCCCTACTGTAGAAGCATGTACAGGGATTCCCAAGCATAATTTTAAAAGCCTTGCTGTCAACACATTGCAGTTTTTGCAACAAATATTTAGGAGCACAAAAGAAAGCTTCTTCAGCATATGATGGCTTAGAATGAACGAGTGATATTGCAAAATGTTTCAACGTTTTTACATCCTGGCACAGCTTTACACTGCTTAAGATAAAAAAAAAAAAACTTTTTCCTTGCCTGGTTAAGAGATAATCAATGTGAACTTTCCATGTCAATTTAGATGTGAAGTAAGAATTTTACCGAGTGGACATACTGAAGCGTTATTCATCAAAGTCTAAAAGACGGCAGATCAACAGGATCATCACCATTATTGAATGACACTATATACTTTTTTTTTTCATGGGAAAGTTTCAGTCGATTTTCAAACAAGTATTTACTAAGATTATTTAGCTCTGCCTGATACATTTTTTGTAATAGTTGATAGAACTTTTTGGTGTGTTTTTTCTTAGACTAGCATTTATCCACATACACAGATCATCAGCATACTGCACAACGGTAGCGTTTTTAGTTACGTGCTTGTGGGAGATCATGTAACAAAATATCAAATAACATTGGAGCAATTACGGAACCTTCGGGGATGCCCATTTCTAACGATTTAAAATTTGAATATGTTTTCTACCCTGACTTGCAAACTTCTTTCTGATACAAATTCTCTAATGTAGTTATAAAAATGACCAGATATGCTAATTTTCTTCAGTTTATAAAGCAATCTAGCATGCCACATGCTATCAAAGGCTTTTTTAAACATACAAAATGTCACCAAAATACTCTTTCGAATGGCAAATTGATGCTTAATTTGTGTTGTTAATTTTACAATGTGGTCAGTTGTTGATCTTCCTTTTCTGACGCCCGCTTGATTAATAGGTATTATTTCATTTTTATCACAAAAATAGATAAGCCTTTTAGTATAATTCTTTACATAAGTTTTCCTACATGAGACGTCAGAGCTACAGGCTGGTAGCTGTGGACACTTGTGGGAGATTTTCCTTGCTTTACAATGGGGATAATTACAGACTGTTTCCAAACTGATGGCATAACACCATTATTCCAAACCCGTCAGAATATTTTCAATAAAAAACAAAGATATTATCTGGTAAATGTTTTAGCATTTCATTCAAAACGCGTCCAATCCAACTGATGATGATTTATTACCTATCTGGGAGATGGAGTCGTTTAATTCGCATATAGTTATGGGACATTTATGAAGTGGTCATTATTTGAAACTGGCTCTTCGTACATCTGTTTTTTTCCCTTCCCTTTTCCTATACTGTATGCAATCTTGTGGAAGACTTTCTAGACGCATTGTCTTTGAAAACATGTTAGCGAATGCTTCTGTTTTTACAGATGAGGTTGAGAATTTTTGATTATCCCAATTAACTGGATATCTTGGGAGATTTATCCCTTTTTTCATAGTTTGAAATTTTGCCACACTTTTTGAAGGTCCTTATGATGAGAAACTTCTTTAGCCCAAAACGCTGTCCAGTAAAGCCGCTTTGCTTTTGCAATTACTCGGTTAGAGTGTGACTTAGCTTTTTTCATTTCTGGGTGGTTTTCTTCACTTTTGTTTTTAATATACTCTTTGTATTTCAGGTTTTTTTAAGGCTACAGCTTCTTCACAATCCTTAGTCCACCACACATTGCCGGTATGAATTTTTTTTTGTTGTTGTTGTTTTTTTAAGTATTAGTATGACATTCTGGTATTGAATCATCAGCGGCCAAGAGAATCATTTTGTTGAATGTTGAATACATATCATTTACATTTTCTTCATCGTCACAAAATGTTTCTCTGTGTCTATAGGAAAGAAAAGCCTTGAACTTATCCCAGTTGGCAAACTTGTAATTGTATTTAGGTATTTTTGTCTTCAGGCAATTTTTTTTTTTTTATGTCGTATGTTTTATTAATTGTCATTACGGTACAGATGATCACTTCCAAGTGTGTCATCAAAACTTTGCCATAAGCAATCAAATGCTAATGGGGGGAGGGGGGATCATTGTCAGATCTATTGCGCTTGATCTATGGGTGGGAATGTCAGGAATCCTAGTTATGATCCCATCATTAAGCAAAGACAATGAAAAATCCACCACGTTTTCAAGAAAACGATTGCTTGTTATGGATGAAAAACCTTCGTCCCAAAATGGAGCGTGAGCATTAAAATCTCCGGCAATCAACCATCTTTTCTTAGAGCTGTCTATTGTATGTAACCATTCAGTATTTTTCTCGTCTGGACCTTTAGGCAGATATACAGACACAATGTTGAGAACAACGTTGTTATTGACTTTTACTGTGGCCGCGCACGAATATAAGTTCGCAAGATCAGACGGTGCAGGTGATGGTTAAATTAAGTATTCAGAGCCTTCTCTGATATATAGCAGTCCTGACTTTTTCCTTTGTGTCAAAAACTCGATTGTGCACTGGGGGATAATAAAAAGTGTGGTAATTTTGGTAATTTAGTTTTGCACACATTTAGTGATCGCAAAATCAATATCTTGTAGCAGCTATTTACCAGATGTTGACGTAAAAATGCTTCGTTCGTGAACACAAAGCACACATTCCATTGCAACATCTTAAATGAGTTATCAGACATGTCACTGACAAACTAGCAACAGAATAGCAGGGGGGGTGTGCAGATAAAACAAATAAGTAATAAATAATAAGCACAGAGAGAGAGAGAGAGAGAGAGAGAGAGAGAGAGAGAGAGAGAGAGAGAGAGAGAGAGAGAGAGAGTTTTCTAATTTTCAAGATAAAGTTGATATCAACTTTCTTCTGCTGAGTATAAACCTGTCAGATAGGGTAATTTCTGTGCTGAAATTAAATCTACTTCCATGAAACCGACAAATGTTCTGAGTAGGAAATATAAATCTAACACCAGTAACTCAAAACGTCATAGTAGTTCCACCATGCACGCCTCTCCAGTGGAAACGGCAAGTCATGACGCCTGGGATGAGATGGAAAACCCCTGGGTGAAGGTGGCATGGTGCGTCTCGTGGTCTTCCTAGGTATCGTCCAGAACAGCTGCCGGACGTGTCTCCCCAAGTTGCCGGCATGCACACTGGCTCCTCTCCAGGTCGGGTGAAGGCCGTGTAGCAGCGTCTTGTTGTTTGGCTTCAGGTTGGCGTGACTGATGAAGTTCACATCAAACAACTCAGAGCTTGTAAAAGCATTAAACAAATATGTGTGTGTGCGTGTGTGTGTGTGCGTGTGCGTGTGTGTGAGTGTGCGTGTGTGTGTGTATGTGTGTGTGTGTGTGTGTGTGTGTGTGTGTGTGTGTGTATGTGAGCGCGCGCGCGCGCGCGCGCGCTCTTGCGTCGAAGTCATCATTTCACAGAATTATTTTCTTTAACTCTGATTCTGTTTTTAAAGCAATGAGCTGTAAAAGATAGAGGTATTAAGATCAAATAATGTATGTGTAAATGTTAATCCCTGAGAAATGTTCAATTGTTGATGTCTTAGAAATGTCTATCACTTGTGTCATGTATCTCTAAAATTCCGTTCATTTTGCTTAAGTGATAATTTTTGCACTGACAGGCAATTTCCGTTTTTGTGAAATGTTTAATTGTTAATGTCTGAGAAATGTCCTTTTTCTTGTTTCTATATGTCTATTGATATTCGGTGCACTTTTTTATGAGTGATTACTCTTGCATCTGACACAATTTTTCTGTTTGGGGGATATACAGCGTTTCTTATCTTATCTGGGTTTAAGACTTTTGCGCGGGGGTGACGTCAACGTCATGGCTTCCATAAAACCTGTCACTCACTTTCCCCGTCGAGTTTAAGTTCATCAGAGCCCAGCCAATCACACATGGTCTGTCCAAGACTAATCTTAAAAATGTGATGTACTATGTCCGACAAACATAAACGAATTACAAGACAAAAACACGATTGATTTCGACCTCAGGTCTTCATCAGGTTTGTCTTTATTTTTGTTGTCCTGAGTGCTGTTCATCTTGCCTGAAGAAGATCTTAGAGGTCGAAACGCGTCGTGGTTTGTCTGTGTATTTTTTTGTTTATGTTTGGCTGATATAGTTCATGACATTTAAAGGATTTGTTTAGATTTCCGCCTGCAGTGGCCTCACGTTGAATCTGACTTTTCAGGGCCGTCAAACTCACAAGAATAAAAACAAAAATACAAACAAAACAAAACAAAACAAACGTGACATCACAAAACAAGTCAAACTATCGGGGGAAAATTCACTATGTCATGAACAAGAATCAACATTAAAATGCAGTTACGTCATTGGTGGTTAAACTGTTGACGAACAAGAAGGGTAACTCTTCCTCCCATGATGAAATGAACAGACGCCCGTAACTCCGAACCAGTGCTGCTTAGGACACCAAATCGCCTGGCAGAAATGACATTTTTGGAGTTATGGGCGGCTCTTCATCGTCATGGGAGCAACAGTTACCGTGCTTGTTCGTTAATAGCTGTTGACCGTTCTCTGCCTCCTTTCAGATTTCCCTTCGTCATAAACTATTGACATCTGCAGGTTTTTGACGTAGGACTTGTTGAGAACGTCAGACATTCCCCTCACATTTACACTCCAAGATCAATGGGGGAAGACAGTGGAAAATAAAAAAGAAACTTCCAGTGCCACAGAATCGTACGAGAAAAAGAAGGCACTGCTGTATGGAGAGCATAAGCCCACTCATGACAATGTGTACAGTTTCCACTAACAGCCAGATAACAACAATAGCAACAACGACATAGCAGTAGTAGTAGTAGTAGTAGTAGCAGCAGCAGCAGCAACAGCAACAACAACAACAGCAACAATAAAAAAAAAACTCCCATGTCATACACTGCTATGACAGACAAAAACCAATCAAAAAGGAGAGGGGGTGCGGGGGGGGGGGGGGGGGGGGGGGGGGGGGGGGGGGGGGGGGGGAGGGAGAAGACACAAAAGAAGAAAAGTAGGTAAGTAGGCAGACATAGACTTCTTCACTAGAAGCCTATAGGGGAACTCCTCTAACCCAACTTGAAGACAGAACTATTCATGTCGCGCTTGCTCTGTCTCTTTTCGTCCACTGGATTAGACTCGTCAGGGAGGCATAGCGGATTGCGTCTGTGCTCCCTTGGCATCAAATGGAGATATACCAAAGCCTATAACTGTGTGGTATTCTCATCGCCAAGCGTTCAACAATGGAATCCAATGGCACCCCAAAGCAGCCAGTGAAGGGTAGAAAAGTAAACCGCAAAGAAAGTGTGGTCAGGAAATAAATTGCTGAAAAAGTAAAATCATGGTACAAACAGCATAAAATGCAGGGGATAACCCTTGAGCCTTCACTTGAGGATCCTCAAGGGAGGATAGTGGTCAGGTAATAAGTTGCCGAAAAACTAAAATGATTATATAAACAGTGTAAAATGTAGGAGACAATCTTTGAGCCTTCACTTGAGGATCCTTTAAGGATACATAGTGGTCAGGAAATACATTGCTGAAAAGCTAAAATCATTATATAAACTGTGTAAAATGTAGGGGACAATCTTTGAGCCTTCGCTAGAAGAACCTTTCAGGATGCAAGGGAGGACAAAAGATGTCAACAGTCAGCTCCACCATTTGATAGCTCAAACAACCAGCGTGTAGCCTCCCACGTAAATACAGGGTATGGTGTCTGCAGCGCGTGTGCTGATCCCGAAGCTCCTTTCACCTCTGTCTATATACAGTATCAGCACAAGCACAATGTCTATAAGGACGCCAATGTCGCAGACCAGTAACAGTGACACCAAGAAAAGCAGTATTGTGAAGGACAACAGTATCACAAAGGACACTACCACTTCTGATGAGAACAATGCCATGAAGGAGAACAGTGTCGTTAAGGACAGCAGCCTCACTAAGGACGACAACGTCCCAAAGGAGACCGGTTTCATTAAGGAGAAGAAACAGATGGAGATTGTGCACCACCCAGTAAGGGGAGGCTTTTTCTTATCCAAACTTTATTTCTAGGTGCAGCCTGCCTAGACTGCTACAGGCTCAGTTTGCTTGCTTTGATTACTCACTGGTAATAATCACAGCGTAACAGTTTTATTTTTAGTGGTCGCTTTGAATCAGAGCATTCTGTTTTGCCATGTAGTGCTGTTTTGGTTGATTCATTTTTCTTTCAGGTTATACTGGGATGTCATTTTTGTGCAAGCCTTGTGTTGCGTGTGCCTGAAGTGATAACATGTTCACATTGTTCTAGCAAACTGATGTGCAAGCAGGTGCTTGACATAGACTTGTATTAACCCTTTCCACTTGTGACAGTTTGTGGCATGCACTGACCTTGACACTGACATTGATTTTTCTGGATATGGTGGTGTGTTGGCCTCGGCGGGGGATGCAGTCAGTGAGAGAAAGCTGCATAGGGTCTACAGGATGGGTCTGAGCCAGAATGGTATCATGCCTCCTCCCTTGCTGCTCCCCACTCCTTCCATTTCCTTTCTTACCATGTGTACTCTTTTGAAACCTGTGCAAACACTCTTGTACAAGTTCTGTTTTCACAAACTGTTTTAAGTTTTGACAGAAATGGTTCAGGAATCTGTGGGCTTTTGTTCAGCTTGACTGTTCACAACATCTCATCAAAGCATGGAAAACAGATGCAGGTCCAAATGTTTGAAGTTTCAGTTTAGCAAAGAAAGAAAATAATCGATCCAATTATTTGAAGTTTCAGTTTAACAAATAAAGAAAACAACTTTAAGATTACATTAATCAGTGTGACAGGAGGAACTAAGGCAAGATGCTACACTTAACAGGTACATGAAGGCATTTGTTATTGTTATGGATTCCATTCAGGGTTGTGTGGAGAGATTCTGATTGTATATTCTGTCTCCCTTCATCACAATGTTCAAAGGTTCATGTAATATTCAGTCACAGTTGACCTAATTCAAAATAGACACCCTCGAAAATGTAGGACAGCAGTACTTGCTACTTGTTCCAGTAACAAGAGAAGTAATCAGAGGACTAGAAAGGGATCAATAGATGTTTGAAAAAAAAATGGGTATGTATGTCACTCTTTTCTCTCCCCCCCCCCCCCCCCCCCCCCCCCATTTTGCTTGTAACAAGTTCTCCTCCTTACCCCATTCATTCTCTTCTTTCTTCCTCCTCCTCTTCTCCTTTCCTTACAAGGTCACACTCTTTTGTTCTCCTTCTCCCCCCTCCCCCCTTCCCCCCTGCTTTGTTCTTGCGATCATTCTTCGACTCTTGTTCTAGTCACCTTTGTTATTCATCACTGCACACATCCACAAGCTATAAGCACTCTGTAATTTCTGTAAAACAGATTGAACCTGTTAATCATGTCAGCTGAAACTGGATTAGAGCATGAGTCATGTTCAGATCTGATGAAGATTCATCCTTCAGTTTCATGGCAGCTTGTACCTATGTGTAGGTCCTTTCTGTCTGCTGATGATATGGCCACTAAACTAAGTAGTGATCTTTGGTGCAAGCTACTTGACACTGATAGTGCCATTCACGATGGAAAATTATTCTCAGCTTTGGCTTTGACAAGTAACTTTGCAAGAAAATGTAGAGAAGGGAAGTGAAGGTAAAGGGGGAGGGGAGGGGAGGGGAGGGGGAAAGAAATCCAGAGGGCCTCTTTGAGTCTTCTGTATGGGCTTGGATTCTAGGAGTTGTCTGGAGCGGCATATCCTTCATTCTTTTATTGCTTGTGTATTCATTTTTTTTTTTTTTTTTTTTTGGTTGTTTTGTTTTTTGTTTTTTTTGGCTTTTTTTGTGGGATTGTTTTCATTCCTTTTGGTGTTGCCACAGCCACCCCTCCAATCACACTTTCTTTTCCCATATATGGATTTCCCTTTAGGTGGTTTTCCCTTACGGCTGAGGCATGGGTGCAGAAATCATGCTTACGGCTGCTGGTTGTCTTCAGATGGTGGGGAAGTGTAATTACCTATGGTTTGTTGTTGCTGTTTGGAATATTGTTTATGTTTTACCACATGCTCATGCATTACTTTGTCAGTTATTTACAAACTGATCACAGATATATAGTGTTTTAATGTATTCTTTAAGCAGAGCTGTTTGGCTACACATTTGCTTAATGATTTCAGAAATGTATTGTTTTACTTACACACTGAACAAAGTGGTTGACAGACATTTGCTGAACTATCCAGTGGAAGAAAAGAGAGGAGATTTTCTTTGTATTGTTACTAAATTATTCTTTATGGCTGTTTACAAAGAAGGAGAAATTTTTGCACTTTGCTTATTTTGAGGTAATGAATGTGCTTTTGTGTGTTTACTTTTCAAGCCTCTCCATGCTTTTAAACACCACTGAACAGTCCCTGAAATCTTGCACATCCATATTCATGTTTTATCATTGTCGTCTTGCAAGAAAAAGCTTCATTTGAAGTTTTTTCTTATTGTTTTTATAAAGAACTGTTTTACTCATATTGTAGTTGTATATTCTGTGCATATTCCACACCACGGCACATTTTCTTTTAAGGTTCTTTGGCTTTTTTCTTGCAGTTTGAAGCGAAAATCTGTACACTGATGTTCAGCACTGACTTGTACACTGAAACTGCATCTTTCTGTCTATTATGTGGTGAATGTCAGGGACACATCTTAAAATATGCAGACGATGATGCACCTTGTAGCAGTTGATTAGTAGCAGCTTTGTCATTGCTTTTATATCACGTACTGTAATTTCTGGGCTCAAAAGTGCACTGTTATGTAAGTTTGCATTCATCAATTTTTTTTAAAATAAAGAAAAAGAGATCACACAATTCAGCCACAAGTGGTGTTTAAGTGGCAAGAACACAGCACTGGAAACTGATAAATCAAGAGAGAGCTGCAGTACACAAAAACAAAAGCCTGTGTCTTAGGACATTTTTCATGAACTGGCAAACAAACAAAAACTGCAGTACATACAATGCAAAGAAAACTCAAGTGCTCAGTCTTCTTCATGATGTATGTGAATGTTGTAAGTCTTTGGTCATTAAATTTTTCGCTTAGCGATAAAAGTCACAGTCAAAAGATGATTAGCTTGTTGCCAAGAGGGAACTCTAGCGATGACTGACAAAACTTTTAATGCTAACAGATGTCAGAAGAGGGAGGGGTCACATAGGGGATTCCTGACTGAATCTGAATGGTGACTTACCAAGAAAAAGCTATGTTCGCTGAATGACTGATGGACTGGGAGAGAGGGAGGGGAGAAACATGAGAGCAAAGTTAAGACAGATCTGCAGCTAAGAAAAGAGGGAGGAGTCACAGAGGGGACAGACTCCTGACTGCTGACTGAGAGTGAAGGAGAAATAAGTAAGGGCAGTTATACAGTTTTGTAGCTAAAAAAAAAAAAAATGTGTATACCAGAACATGAATCAGTTTGTAGATTGGTGAGAAAATTAAGAGCGGATTAACCCATTTGGGTAAACATAGAACAGGTTCAGTTGATTTACATGTCAAAAGCTTTGTGATTTGACTTTGGCATGATTGCTTGATCAAGCCTTGCTGGCAAGAAACAAAGCTGAAATAATACACAGCCAATGTAAACAATGCTCATTTTGTGAACTGCTCATGCATGAATGAATAATTCTGTTGAAAAGTAGTCCAGTTTCAGATATCGGGTCTTATTTCAACCAGTGGCCTGTTAAGAACAGAAGCAGAAAAAGTTATTAATAAGGTGCTGTTGGAATAGTAGCTGCAGGGGTGTGAATCCAGTGAAAAAGTAACAGATTAGAGCCTGGAAATTACAGTACGTATTTATTAGATCATTTGTTCATTATGTCTGCCTGACTCTGATAGAGGGAGAGATAGAGAGTTACTGTTTTTGGCCACATCTCCTCATTTATTTGTTTGTTTCTCTGTTGTGCGAGATTATATTTTTTGCCTGCATCTCTTTGTTAATTTGTTTGTTTTTTCTGTGTACAAGATTGAGCAAAATAACTATGGATCTGATGTTAAACAAAATGTGGTGGTAAGATGGAATATGTCCTATGGAAAACCTTTTATGTTTTGTTGCACATCTGTGGTGAAGATGCAGATCAGATGGCAGATCCTAGATACTCTTTCATTCTTATATGTTTTTAACCTGCTTCATGAAAATGAATAATAAAATTTCTACAGGTATGATGTAACCAGTGTCAGAGAAGTCTGCTTTCATTTTGAAATATCATTATTTGTCACAGTCTCATCTGTACAGTATGTGTTATAGATCATCTAAAATAGGTCTTGACTTAATTATATTACCCCTGCCAAGGTTATTTTTTCAATGGCATGCTCGTGTTTGTCTGCCCTGCAGCAAGATTACATACTAACTACAGAACTCCTTTTAATGACGCTTGTTAAAGAGATGGATTGAGGTGACAGAACAAACCCATCAGATGTTTGGTACAGATGCGAAATTTGCTGGGAAGATGGAATATGGCCTTCGAAACAAACTCATGAAATATAGATGCGGATCTGCTCAAGTGAATGTAGGTCAGATAGCAGGTCCAGGATCTGTTGATTTTGCTGATAAGATGATTACAAATTTTCCAGGGAAGGTGAACATTGTGAAGGTGGATCCTGAATGTGTTTGTGGCAGCTGTGCACTCTCCTGAGTGCCCTTGTAGTTCCTTTGTGTATTTGTTACAGTTGTGAAGTGGTTAACATCCCCTCTTCTGTCTCTAAATCCCTCACTTGTACTTTGTTTCTGTCAGGTCTCTGATTTCTTACTTTTTCGCTTCTGTGCTTTTTTTTCTTCTGTTCTTTTTTTGTCTTTCCTTGTTACTTAATTCCCCTTTCTTTTCTTTTTCTTTGGTTTATTTGACTGGAATTTACCCGTCTGTCTGTCTGTCAGGCTGTCTTTTTAATTGCTTTATTGGTGTCTGTTTTGTATGGCCGTGTTTTTTTTCACATTATTTCTCTTTTTCTTTTTTTTTTTTTCTTCTTCTTTGTATTTTAAACTTTCTATATTACTTTCCCTGAGTCTGCGTATTTGTTTTCTTCCATGCTTAGTTCACTTGTTGATAAACCTTGTGAGAATGAGTAGGAGGTTGTGCGCTGTGTGTTGGTTCACTGAGTGGCAAGGTGTGCTGGCAGAGAATAGGTGGAGGTGAGGGTGGCGAAAGAAGTTGGCCATGTGAATGAAAACTTTCCTAATGCTTTCCTTTAATATGTCTGAGGGTGGCTGAAGTTTTCCTGTTTGTGGTTTTGCTTTTCTTCTTCTTTCTCCCCCTGCTCCCCCCCCCCCCCCCCCCCCCCCCTTCTTCTTCTCTTTCACCTCTTCCTCCACCTCCTCCTCCTCTTTCTCCTCCTCCTCTTCCCCCCTCCCTCCCTCCCTCTCTCTCTCACTTTTTCTCCCCCCCTCTCTCTCTCTCTCTCTTTCATTGTCAGTGTCTCTGTTTCTGTCCCTGTCATTCTGTCTCTTTCTCACTTTCTCCTCTTATCTCTTGCTGTGTGTGTGTGTGTGTGTGTGTGTGTGTGTGTGTGTGTGTTTATGTGTGTGTGTGTGTGTGTGTGTGCGTGTGTGTGTGCACGTGTGTATGTGTGTGTGTGTGTGTGTGTGTGTGTGTGTGTGTGTGTGTGTGTGTGTGTGTGTGTGTGTGTGCGTGCGTGCGTGTGTATGTGTGTGTGTGTGTGTGTGAGAAGGAGACTTTGCAAACTGTACTTTTATATTTTTTAGCTTTCATTTTTTAACTAATTTGACCTGTGTGTGTGTGTGTGTGTTTGTGTGTCCTCTGCTCTGTGTAGGAAACAATCAGCAGCAGTGTGGTCAGAAGGGCCAGCAATTCTCCGCTGATCAAGAGGAACTGCTGTGTAAGTACCCTCCGTATGCAGACAGACAGTTTGCTTTTCACTCTGTCAACAGCAGTTTGGCCAGATTTCCTCCTTCCAACACCCACCCTTGCCCTTCCTTTCCCACACCAGTCATAGAATCACTCTTTTCCATCAGGGATGGTTTCTGCTGAAAGTTCCCAACTATCCGAGTTTTGTGAATGGGCTTCTTTGCTGTTTGAACACATGACTTGAGACTAGGAAGACAAACTAAGAAACGCACTTTTCTTCAGAGGAAGGATGGGAGTGGGGAGGGAGGGGGGGGGGGGGAGGAGGAGCAAGAAGAGGGAGGGAGGGGTGGGAGAGAAAGGAGCTTCTTCACCACAGTAGGTCCCTGTTTCAGACTTCACATGTAAAACACTGACAGCTGCAGGCTGCTTTTCATGCATTCTAGCTGCGGAAGTTTCTAACTCTCAAAAACTCCAGGTATGAACACAAGACAGAGACGTGGACTGCTGCTTCTTTTTAATAAAAGCAGTAGTTTGTATGTCTCAGTTTCAAAGGTGAAACACACAAACAGAGATTGGGTGCAAAGTTGTGTAAAGTTCATTTATGTTTCACAGACTGAGATCCTAAGATAGGGCGGGAAAAGGTATAAAACCAGAAGCGCTTTGTATGGTACGTGTTTTGGAATGTTCATGTATACACACACACACATATGCATGCGCTCGCATGCACACACACACACACACACACACACACACACACACACACACACATATGTATGCATGCTTAAAACCCCACAAACTGGTTGGTCACATTTTCAAAATGTGTTTTTTAGCCGAAACACTTTATGTATGCAACCTTAATAGTTAAATCCTTCATTGAAATGAAATTGAATGCTTTATTACAAGTTTTTGAAGTGTTTTTTACCTTCCATTTGTCACCTCCTTTCCTTTTCCCTCCCTCCTGCATTCAACTTTTAGAAAAAAAAGACAAGAGAGAGAGAAGAGAAAGAGAGAAAGAAAGCAACAACATACATTCAGACTAAACGAAAACAACAGAAGGGTTGCAGTGTGCCTGAGACAGTGTAATGTATTGATGTGTGCAGTCAACAGTGACTTCACAGGCAAGCTGGATGAGGTGGCTGAGTACTATGAGCGTAAAGGCCTGTGCCACGGAGAGGAGTGCAGTCAGCTGCGTGTGCAGGTGAGTGAGCTGCATGGGGACATGCGCATGACAAGTGTCGGGAGGTGGGCGGGGGGGGGGGGGGCAGTGTCTGGGGCTAGTCTGTCCAAGACCAATTCCTCAACTCTAGTCAGGACAGGAAAAGCTTTGATCTTGTTTCTTGTATGGTCTTTGTATTGGCTCAACATGAAGCCTCAAGCTTTCACAGCAACTGTTTATTTTGCACTCTTTTTCCTTTCAGTTGCACCCTGCCTTGGGTTTCTCTGAGGATTTAGTCTGCCTTCCATCTCACCTGTTTCAGCCTGCCGTTAGGTTTTTCAGGGGGTTCCCTCTGACCTTTTTTTTGTTGCCATTTTCAGTCCTGGGTTCCGAGGATGGCTCACTCTGCCCCCTGTGTTCCTCTGTGGGTTATTTTTTCATTCCTCTGTATTCTTGTATGGTGTGTTACGTTTGATTGTGCATGTAACTAAAAACTGCCTTGTTCTTTGTTTGTGTACATGAAGAAAAACACTTCCAGAATGATTTTGTGTCATCTTAGACTTAAAAAACCAGCAGTGTGTGTGTGTGTGCGTGCGTGCACCTGTGTTGACATAAAAGCGCT
>JADBJO010009795.1:52497-72666 GCA_016801955.1 Conus betulinus
CAGAGGGAGGGCGTCCCTCGACACGAAGTCCGGTCGAAACCGTTCAATGGTGTGGATGTCATAAAGGGATGAGAAGAAGTCCTCATCGTAGTCGTCCTCAGGCTGTGGGGAGTCAAGTTCCTGGGAAGGGAGGTCTTCCTCAGGGGGCAACTGCGGCGGGTGCGCGAGGGTCCCGCCCTGGTAGGGTGGTGGCGGGGGGAGGGGGGATGGGCGGACCCTCGTGGCTCTATGCTCGGCAGACGGGCTGGGGTGGGAGAGCCCGGACTGCCGATCGGACAGCGCCCGAGGTGGGAGACCCAGGTCGACCCAAGTCTGTGAGGTTGGGTGCCACAATCGACCAAATAGTTGTTCCGGTTGGGTGTGGGTATTAAGCCACTGGTCCCTCTCGGGGGCATAGAGCCACTGGTCCCCGGGGAGATAAGCGGGCCCCCCGGGAGCGTGCCGGGTCCCAGTGGAATGGGACAGGTTACCCGTGGTCCCGCTGGTAGATCCTCCCCCCGGAGGAACGGGACCGAGGACGTTGCCCAAATGGGGGCCGAGTAGGTCGGACCCCGAACGTCCTGAACCCCTAGGGGAACCTGCGACGGGCGAGCGGGGTTGGGTCGGCCGTCTTGTGTATGTTCACAACCGGTGGATGCACTCGGTGTTCCCATACGCCCAGAGTTATGGACATGTGCATGGTCGTGCCAAGACGTGGCCATAAAACTGCGTCCGGAGATAACTGGACGCTCCTCGTGCAGGGGTGTTGGCTGCACCTGTGCACGGTGGGGGAGAGCGTCGTGAGACGGCGAGTCCGGATGGGGGAAGAAGTGGACCCGCGCGTCCCATAAGTGCGAGTGACGGGTGGGGGTTCCAGCCCAAGGCCGTCACCCGTGCCTGTCCGCGGCCCGGCAAAGGTCCCCGGGGGCCCGGGGGTCGCGTGACTCGGCATAGTAAGTGGATGTCTGACTATGCGCAGGAAAGCTAGAAGGCAGGGTGGCTGGGGGAGAAGCGGAATCCCGCTCGGATTTCTTGGCTAGACGGGGTCCCTTAAGGGGGGCCTTGCCCTTAGATTTCCTGGGCAGGTTGAACGAAAGGCACTTAGAAATCGCAGCCGGTTGCCTTCTAGCTTTCGAACGCAACGGTCGTGCGTCCGTCGGTCGGGTAGAGGAGGGAGACTCCCGCGTCCCCTCCGCGGGAGGGACGTCTCCGTCTACCGCGGCCGGCCGTTCTCCCAAGGAGAGGACGGTTCGCTCGGGGTTGGAACCAACTCGTGGGTCCTCCGGGAATGTGAGCGAACTCTGAACGTCAGAGTTATTGCTCGACCCAGCCGAGTCCTTCACCATATTGGCGATGGCGCCGAGCGAAACCGGAGCACACGATCGTAAACGGGAGACACGACGGTCGATCGAGGAGGATAACCAAGTCGACCGATCGATCGTGCGCACACAATAAAATAAAAATGTAAACAACGCACACAATGGAATATACAGGTAAACAAGTCCGTACAGGGACACAAAGCGCAGCAGAAATGAGCGAAACAGTGCGTGAGAAGCGACCGTGGCGTGGGCCCAAAGTGCTGAGTAACGCCACGTGTAAATACAATGACGCCGGTCGATCGCGATCGTTAAGGACACGAAGGCGAGCGAGAATTGTGACAACTGAAAGAAAGGGGTGCAAACCATTTGAGGAAGCAAATTCAGGGCGAAAAACCACATAAAATACCGAGGGTTAGAAGTTGGTGCACAAGAGAGGGAGACCGGCGCAAAACAAGATGGCGACGAGACCGGCTCACGATCGTCGCGCGGGAGGTTGTGAAAACCGGAGCACACGATCGTAACACGACGTCGATCGAGGAGGGTATACAGGTCGATCGACCGTGCGCACACAATAGCAATATAACACAATGGAAATATAAAAGTAAACAAGCTCGCACAGTGACAGAAACGCAGTAGCGATGAACGAAACCGTGCGTGGGCAACGACAGTGGCGTGAACCAAAAGTGCTGAGTAACGCCACGTGTAACAGCAATGCCCGAGGGCGATGCGATCGCCACGCACACGACGCCGATCGAAAAATGTGGCAATGAATGGGAGGGGTGTAAACAAATGTAGGAAGCAATTTCCGAACGACAAACCACGTGTAATTGCGTGGGCTAGAAAGCTGGTGCGACAAGGAATGGAGACTGGCGCAAAACAAGATGGCGACGAAACCGACCCGCGATCGTCGCAGATGAGATAGTGGAATCGTGATACAAGTAACGGCGAGATTAGAAATCGGATTTAGGGGCAAAAGGCCGTAAAGGCGAGTGAGAATGCAAGGCCGATGGACAAAGGGAGGCCGAGAAAACGCGAGGGACGTGGCGATGGAAAATGCCGATCAACCTCGAACCGGTTACGCAAATAGACAAGAACCGGGAGCACCACGATCGCGAGAAAATTTCAGCGAATAAGGTTAGAATGCTAGCCCATCCGATAACCTCACACGTCAAGATATAAGCGGAAGCCACAGATAAATGAGTACAGAGTGCAAAACACAGCAATCTTTACACAAAGGCAAAGTATAGGCGAGACAGAGCACAAGACTTATCTTGCTTGGCGACAGGCCGAAGTAGAATGACGGACAGTACACGATCTTCGGCATCTTCCGTAATCGGAAGTAGGGTGGGCGTCACGTGACTATCTTATGACTGCATTTGCCACAAAACTTCGGCCTGACAGAGCTGACTCCATTCATTACATTGTACATGCACAAGCATTTGTTGAAGCAGCGTCCGTCTTTAAATGGAAGAATATTTGAAGTTTTGTAATCACTCTGTGTGTGTGTGTGTGAGAGAGAGAGAGAGAGAGAGAGAGAGAGAGAGAGAGAGAAATAAAAGATATTCTCTTTCATGATGCTCCTGTTGTGTCTGTCATGGTCAGCATGTTATCATGAGCCATACTGGTAGTGGTGGTGGTGGTGGTGGTGGATCTTTTCTTCCACAGATTTGGTGACCTAACTAGGGTTTAAGTAGTGGTTCAACAGTGACAGGCTACTTAGTTTGTGATTGGCGTCCTATATTGTGATTGGCTACTGAACCCCAGGTCTGAAGGGCTTCCTATATTGTGGACAGCTACTTTATGTGGATGAGTTACTTACTACTGGACACTACCACCGCTACCTATAATGTGATATGTTACCCAGGTTGGAATATCTACTTAAGCGTTGAGGTGAAAGGCTTCCTAATGTGTAAATGGCTACTTCGAGGGCGAGAGTTAGGGTTTTTAAAGAATACAGCCACAGCTATCCCAGTTTAAACATTCTGTCGAGACGAGTTTTATGCTCTGGTCATTTTTCTTTCAGTCTTTGGTCACACATAAACATTTATTCTGTGGCTCTCTGAATATTTGTCTGTCTCTGTTAGGATGTGCCTATCACTATCAGTGTGTTTGTGCATGAGATAAACTGAGAGAGAGAGAGAGAGAGAATCATGATGATGATCATGATGACGCAATTCATAAGAAAATATACACACACCACACTCCTCCAAACACACACACACACACACACACACAGAGTGGTCGCAGGTGGTACTTTCACAGTCTGGTCTTGCGTTTTAGAGACTCTATTCTGACTGAGTGGCTAAGAGGGTACCACCATTAACTGGGAGAGGGTGGTGCTAGCACTGTGTGCTGAGCTTCAAGAGAACAAGGTATCGGTATCAGCTGTTTGGCACTTTGGGGCTCAAAGCAGAAATACTCCATTATTTTAATGCACCTAAAAGTTTATAAAACCGGGCGTTTCAACATTTAGATTTCAGGTGTTAAAACTTCTCCACTGCTGTGCCACTTTCCTGTCTTATGATGCTATTCGTATCATCTACAAACACATACACTCATGCACACACACTTATGTATGCGTGCACACACACATACACACACATACACACACTCTCTCCCTCTTTCACACACACATACAGAGAAGAATAGATTCACCACATTCTTTTTATTCAAAGAATCCATTCACATTATCAACCCCTGCCTTCTTTTTTCACTCTGCGCAATTTTCAAAGTAAAGTAAAAACCTTTTTTCTAATCAGATTCTTTTCTTTATCATTTATAAATGCACGCGCACATATATATATATATAGAGAGACAAAACATTTTGAGTGCATAATGGGAAGTGATTATGAATAGTTGAACGAGTTTTGAAAAGTTGTGCAACCCAATTAAAAATGACCAAGGCATGTGCTTTGGTCTTGTTCAGTAAATAACTGTTGTAAACTGAAAAAATATTGACATAAAAAAATGGAACAAAACAGCCGCCTGTGACATGGTGGTTATCGTCGTGGACTGGCGGCTGGGATGTCAGGTTCGAATCCCCCAAAATGCCAGGATTTTTCCGCCCTGACTGGCTCCTACCTAGAGTTAGGTTTGATATGGGCTCAGTTGGGAAGACTGGGACCAAAGCAGTCGAGTCTCGTCCATTCATGGGAGCCGTTACTGGACAGACATGGTGGCGCCCTCGAAGGAGGACCTCACTCACGCTGGCTCCGCAACTAAGCCATTATTGTCAACAATAAGGGGCTTAGTAGGTGGTGTCCTGAGTATGTTGGATCAGAACAGGCGCCACTGAACTCCACCCGAGTGACTGGACAGCAGTGCAGGGTTTCCTCTGGTGGGTTGCCTCATGGCGATTTGATACTGACTGCTCCCTGTGGGATGCCGATACCGGGGTTGCGGCTGAAAATCTAGGGCGAGTGTGGCTGTGGACAGACGTCCGGAATAAGCGGCGTGGGAGTAATGCCACTGAGAGGGCGCACATGATGAGACAGTAAAAAAAAAAAAAAAAAAAAATGTTGAACAAAAGAATAAACAGCATTGTTTTTCTCAGCATTCCAGTAAATACTGACCAGGAATTCTCAAAAGAGAGTAAAGCTTGCTTGAACAATCAGTTACAAGCTTGAAAATATAATAAAATCCTCTCAACTGTGAAAAAAAAAAAAAATATATATATATATAGTCAGTAGTATATCTTCCAGCTTTTTTTTTTTTTTTTGAAAAAGTGCTCAACCATGTGGGAGCAGCTAAAATAATGATTAAAAGTAAATCTTAAAATCTGGGACTACAGAACTGTTTCGAGGTCCTTCCTCTCTTCATATCCTGTGCCAATCCCCTGCTATTGATCTCAGTTATATATATATGTTTTGAATTGTGAGCTGTAGTTCAGTTTGGTTGTGTGTGCAGGTGTTGTGCAAGGGGGGCCCTGTAAAGGTTGTAAAGCCTTCTTTATTAAGTATTATTTATGAGGGGTCCTATCAGGGTTACTATTTTATATTTGTTGATAAAAAATTTCTTTTGTGCCTGCAACTGCCTACGATTTCAACTCTTGCATGCAATGTTGCCATACTAGGTTTGCATAGAATCATCCACTTTTCTGTTAAGCACAGATTACATCTTTTTGTGCTATTATTGTATGCTGCTGCTTTTCTGATTATTTTCCATGTGATGTTAAAATCTGAATTGTTTTTCTTTTGATGAAAACATCAAAAAGAATCTCACACACACACACACACACACACACACACGTGTGCAGAGGGCAAAAAGTAAACCATACAGCACCTTCAGGACATTCCACAGATCTGACTACTCTCTACTATGTATTTCAAGAGATAAAATTCTCAAATCAAAAATAAGATCACATTTTAAGAAGGAAACCCAATTCCTACAAAAACTTGATATATTCAAAATGTAACAATCCTGCACGCTTCCAGTGCAAGTGCTCATTAGCATTTTTCTTTCAATAAAATGTCCTCACAGCTTTTGCATGGTGCTGGTCACCGAGATCTTGTTTGTATCCACTGCATTTAAAAAAATAATACACCAATACAACCAAAACTTCTTTGTAACATTCAAACCTAAGTTAATTTCTGTGGAGATAAAGTAAATTTGTAAAACACAAAGTAATCTTTATTATCTTTTCATATGAATACTCTAGCAAACAAGGTAAATGAAGAATACTAGTAAATGCAGTTTTTCTACAATGATGAAATATGTGAAGAACTTGGCGTTGTTTCAACAAAAAGCTTTTCATACTGTTTGTGGAGAAAAAGCACATACATATGCATGCAAAATGCCACACCAAAACTATAAATAAAGATTTTTTTTCAAATTGCCAAACCAAAGCAAACATTTGTCATTTCAAATTATGATAATAACATATCAATAAAAAAAAAAAAAGTTGTCATGGGAGGCTCCAAGAATTCTCTACACATAAATTATCTGAATAATCTGTCTGCATTTGGGTTTTTTGCTTCAAGTTCATATGAAATGCTCACTAGTCTTATATTATTCACATCAAGGTGTGAACATTTACACTTGTCCTTGCACAATCTAACAATAAAATGCAATGGAATATTAGAGAATTTCTCAGCAATGCATTCCAGTAAATGATGTTTCTGTGAAAAAACAATAGCATGACCACCTTACTCTGTTTTTCTTATTTCACATCAAATCCTATTGCACAACTGAGCCGTTGTGTAATTTTTTAAAAGATCAGAAAAAGTTTGGTCCTGACAGCTGCATTTTCTGGATTATCATTGCTTTTGTGACAACAAATGCTTTCTTTCTGCCACTGTCAATGAGATCAGAGCAACATCTCGACAGTCTAATCTTGTCTTCATTAGTGAAGTGATCAGGTTTGCCAATGTATGTCCTTTTGGTTTCACCTGTCCAAAACCTTGTGGAGAGTCACCACGGTTTTCATCCCTATTCAAACATTCCTGTTTGGGGATGCAATTTAAGAAATGAATAACCTGATTTACTTTGCTGGAGGGCATGATATCATCCTGGTTTTCCTCATCATCAGAGTCTAAAGAGTCATGAAAATGGGCAAAGACTGTACGGAATTTTGCTGTTAGTTTTGAACCGGTGCTCACATCATAATGTCGATCAGCAGTTTGCACACTGTGATCCATGTGAACAGCCATGTAATGTTTTTTCATTTTGCCCACATCCAAACTCACAATGGAACCAAAGTCAACCCAAGCATCTTTCAAAAAGTCACCTATTTCTCCAACAGAAGTTCTGTCTCCAGAAAGACGGCAGAACATTTGGTCCATTTTGGGATCAAATAATGGTCGTATATCTGTGATGAATGTGTTCAAAGTTCAAATTCATCATCAGAGCAAAAAATACCAGCTGCTCCAGAAATGCGGAAAGTTTATCCTTCTGCCCACAAGCAGCATGTATCCATCCTCTTCTTTCTGTGCTTTTCCCAATATCCGAGCATTTCAAGTCAGCAAACCTCTTCCCATTTTGAACAGCTAACTCAAGAAGAAGTAGTCTGCCAATTCTGTGAGCTTGTTTTTTTCCTGCTCCTCAACTTCTTGTGATTTACTGACACCAGATTTTCACAAAGATTTGGCAATTTTCATCTTTAAACCCCTTGACTGCCGCTATTTTGTATCAGTTTTGTACTTCTGTGTGCCAGAGCAAATTTGACTTTTTGCGGTAGGTTCACTAATTTGATCAGTGCTTATTTTATTTGTACAGATATTTCTTAGATTTTTGTCATGTTTTTTTCTTATACCCAGGGCTATAATATCTGCAAATAATATTTGATTTTGTTCATTATGAGTATAATAAATAATCTTATAATTCAACTTTTTTTTTTTTTAATCATATTTTGCAAGCATACAAAACCCCCCAGCAGCAGCAAACAAAAAACACACAAACCCAGTAAAAAGTGGTTTTTAGTGTTTTCTGAACACCTATGCAAATATTTGGCAGTGAATTTACAACCCACAATTGTTGTTTTATATGATAAATTTATGCATTTCTGGGGTACAGTACAATCCAGGTATCAAGGGACACAATTATGTTTTCATAGGTAGGTTCACTGATATGCCCACTGCTCTTTCAATTCTTGACATATATCTTAGATACTTACTTGGAAATTTGCTTGTTATATCCTTGGCTACAGCCACACATCACAATAGTTTTGATTTTGTTTGTAAGGAGTAGACCAAAAATATACATAATGATGAATGTTTTGTTTGAAAAACAGACAGACTTTCAGAATATAAACAAAACTATAGCACTAAAATCACAATGAAATACCACGAAAACTGGTGTTAGTATCCTTGGAACTTCAGGACAAACATCTGTATTCACAATAAAGCTTGACAATGCATAAAAATGTTTAGTAACCCATATCACAGAGGGCACTCCAGCCCAGGTAACGCGGGAAAGAATGATGGAACTGCACATTATCCACAGCATCAGTCTGCACATCTTGCAAGCCTCTTGGGAATTGGTCTTGTTTAGCAGAGATGAACTAACAATAAACAACACCAAGTGTAACTTTCCAATTATACTGTCAGTTTTCTTTCACACATGTGGTTTGGGTTCTCTCATGAACTAAGTGCAATTGATAAAAAAAGTCATCACCACAGAAGGTAATAAGTAAAACATTGCAAAACCAACCACACACAAACACACACACACAAAATAAATAAAAAAAAAAGTGACTGCTAAAGGTTGGACTGAGCTACAAAAGGCCACACCACAGATGATGAAAGCACACTACCAACTGAAAAATACAACAGTGTCGCAGAGAATACACCACACCACAGAACCTACGGACAGAAGGATCAGGATCCCACACTACTGCCAATAAATGCCAGATATAGTTGACTGACTTACATTTGGGTACACACACACACACACACACACACACACACACACACACACACCACACATACATACTGTGCACAAGCACCATATTCAAAAGCACCACACACACACACACATACACACACACACACACAGCACCCCATGCAAAAAAGCACCACACACACACACATGCACAAACACTACACAAACACACACACACACACACACACACACACACACACACACACACACAGACACACAATGTATAACCCACACCATGCACAAGCACTGCTCTCTCTCTCTCTCTCTCTCTCTCTCTCTCTCTCTCTCACAACACAAACACACACACTGTGCACAAGCACAATATTCAAAAGCAACACACACACACACACACACACACACACACACACACACACGCAACTCCACTGAAATTGTCAATGTTCACTTTGATACCTGGATCACCTGTGAAAAAAAGGTCGAGATTTGGGCAATCAACACTTGGCCTCTGTCCATTCTGAAACAAGTTCAGACTGACGAGTGCCACACCCCTCTTCCTCTGCCACGCCCCTTCACACTGGACCCTCGCCGTTGTCCTGAACCCCCCTCCCTTTCCTCGACTCTCCTCTTGACCTCTCACGAAAGGAGGGAGCAAGGGCAGTCAACGTAGACGGAATGGGCTCGTTTCTCTCCAGTTCGGGCCCACTTGCGCCAGTATCGCTCGGTTTGAAGTCGGGGATCAGCTTCCTCATCAATCAATACCAATCTCCGATAGCAAAGGGTGATGTTGATTGTGATCGCTTTATTCCTCCTCTGAATCGCTTCGCTTCGCTTCTCTGAGGTCTTCGTCATCGCTTTCACGGTCTCGCTTAACTTCTTGAAGCACTTCAAGAGCCATTAGATCGTTTGAAAACGGCACGCGCCTGATCGAACTGCCTGCTCGACTCGCCATCTTGAACCGAGAATGACTCAGGCCGAACTTTGCCCAAGTTACCGTTTGAGCGGACGCAAGCCATCAGTCAGCGACCCGTGAAAGGAAGAAACCGTCGTTTAGGGTCCCTACAACCGTTTAAACAATTTTTCTCTTTGCCCTCCCTTTTTTTAAATCGCCGAAATTTGATGATGAATTACCTCGAACGTCGTTCGTGCAAGGGCACACACAGCTTTTCCGAAATCACCACGAACGCCGTTCGTGCAAGGGCAGTCAACGGGTTAAACAACCTATGGACAAGTCACATGCCATGGCTTCTTTCATACTTCTCAAGACTGAAATTAAAATGTTAGCCCATAAAATTGAAAAAAAAATCATCACCTTTAAAATCTGGGACACATTTCTTGTAGTTAAGCTACACTACTACAAATATTTGGACTCTTAGGTCTGAAAAACGCAAGTGGACTGCAAACTAAGTGAAATGTTGAACTAACAAAAGAAAACCCATTATCACAATCAATCAAACCTACCAACTACTTCATTCATCATGTGGACATTTATTTGTGTTATCAAAATCTGTGAAAAAAATGGCCAAGAAGGAAGTGGCGCACATGCAGTGACACAGCCAATTATGACCTCAACTACTTTATTGTCCAGGACATAGCAACTGACTCACCCACCTATTCTTCATTTTTAGCCAATCATTTGCCAACTGTATTGAAAGATTTAAGTGTGAACTTTATCTGAAGCCTCCATGTGCTATTCTTTGACAATTTGTAATGAAACCAGGACATGGCAACTGACTCACCCACCTACTCTTCATTTTCAGCCAATCATTTGCCAAGTGTATTGAATGATTTAAGTGTGAACTTTATCTGAAGCCTCCATGTGCTATTCTTTGACAATTTGTAATGAAACCAGGACATGGCAACTGACTCACCCACCTACTCTTCATCTTCATTTTTCAGCCAATCATTTGCCAACTGTACTGAAAGATTTAAGTATGAACTTTATCTGAAGCCTCCATGTGCTATTCTTTGACAATTTGTAATGAAACCAGACTATGTTCCACAGCCTCTAAGAGAGGACCAAGATTCAATGTAATCAGTCAACTGCCAAAAATGAATTTAAGAAACACCTGGATTACATCACATATTCACCTTGTTCATCTATTGAAGAAGTAGATCCACATGGTTCTGTGGGACAGGAAACTGGTGTTCCCAAGGGCAGATGACAAGTGCTGTGGCTGGTCTTCATCAGGATTCTGTTGCCTGCTGCCTTGGTCACACCCTTCCTGTAACAAGGAGTAACAATGCTGACCTCTGCTTTCATTCTAATCATCTTTAATTTGTATGTACACTTATACCTGAACAAGTGATCCGTGCTATGAGTGGAGCAACACTGTGCATTCTACTTAAAGCAACAGCATATGTGTAGTACAAAAATATTCTGCGCAGTTAAAAGTGTAACAAAAGCCATCAGTAAGTGGAAGTCATCATGGACTTGCACAGTCATCGAAAGCTTTCTGCCACACATATCGAGTAAATGACCACCACCAATAGATAATGCAGTTGAGAACCAACTCTCAAACACTGGTCAAATGAAATTCTTGCTGACAAAATGGGTTTGGTGACCAAAGCTCCACCATCGTATTAGGTACATATCAAAGTACTGCTTTCGGAAAATGAAGTATTTTTGCGTTACTAGTACCTACATTCACACAAGAGCTTGAAAACAATGGAAATGGAAGTGGAAGGAAATGAAGAGGCAGACTCTCCAAGGCGGGCAGCCAACAATACCAAACTGCCCAAGCTGTATCCTACAGAGAGGATAAGACCATCATTCACAGCCAGTTCAGGCTGCATGGAGAGAAAGACAACAGGTGGAGGTATAGAAGGATGACATTCACCATCTTGAGTGTGCCCCATAAGTTTGCCACATTCAGACTAAGAACTGCACACTGCCAGCTGCTCTCCCACATATATCACCTGGATATATCGCACACAGATAAGTGCCCATGCGGTACAGGCTCACGGAACCCAGCCCACACACTTCAGTCCTGTCCCACCCTTCGACAGCCCGAGACGTGGGTTTTGGCCCAGTACAGCTGAACTCCAATAAAACCTGTGGGGAATGGCAGACTCGCTCTGACAGACTGCTGACTTTGCCCGAGGTACCGGACTTTGTATCTGACCAGCATGACCAGGGAACGCAGAAAAGAAGAAGACCAAGTGACACTTTTTGGGCTAGTAAGACCTACCAGGCGGCCGTCTTCAATCTACATTAATTTTGCCACAGCAGTGGGGGACCCCCCCCTCCCCCCTTTTTTTTTTTTATTTTCAACTGCTGTGGATTCCTTAAGGCACATGGGTCTGACTCAGTTATAGTCCACATCCAATGGACTTAATGTTCAGTTTAATCTGTTAATCAAACTGGGGAGAGAAAAGGGTGAAAAAGGCCGGGTTACAACCCACGTACTGAATTGACTGGTGAACATCTCAACCACTCTGCCATCTTCCTCCCAATATAAATGAAAAAGAAATATTGTACTTCTACTGAAATCAACAATCAACAATAATGGAAAAACGCTGATTAAGCTTCAGACAATTTACAAGGCACCATGGTGTAGTGGTTAATGTCAAGGACAACCATCTGGGAGGTCGCAGGTTCAAATCCCATCAGTCATGTGGGTTGTTTTTTTACCCACCAACCAGCTCCTACCCAGAGTTCAGTTTGCTATGGGCTGAGCTGGGAAGACTGAGACCACACAGTAGAGTCTCATCTACTTAATGGATGTGCTTTGAGAGTGTTGCTCAAATGTCCTAACCAACACTGCAGGTGTCTGTATCTCTCAGGCCTGGTTGATGATGGGGATATATTATATAAGTAGGCATAGAGTCCAGCCATGTCATGTAGTCTCTTGCCAAAAGTGAACTCTGTAGCATCATCTATATCATCATCCTCATACTCACTGATTAGCACAACTGAAAAATTGTCTCAGGTGTTCTGTGGCCCTTCAGCACTTGCTCTCATAGTGATCTCAGTTTCAGTTTCCTTTTCTCAGCTGTGCCCTTGGTGAGTTCATGTCACGGTTACTGGTGTCAGCAAGCTCAAGGGACTGTTGCTGAACTGTTGTGGCAACGCCCTCAGGGGTAGGGGGTGGGGGAGAGGGACCTCACATACGCTGGCTCCGCAACTATGTGATTATTGTCATTAGCAGGGGGGAAAAAAGCATCAAAGAACCTTGGGTTTCTGCCTGTAAACACTGAGAATAAGTAGAGATTGCTTTTTCTTTTCATCAACCTGATGCACAATTTTTTTTTTTAAAGTGTAAGGGCTGCATAGCAGTACATCACATAAAGCAAACAGCAAGCACTTAACAAAATACACATGTAGTACGTATCAAACACTTTATGGAATATGAAAATCAAATATGAAATTAATTATTTTAGCATTGCTCTTAAGATCATTATCATGATAATTACTTACCTACTTTATTATCACTGGCATAGGTATGGGAACAGGCATGGTCTCGTCTGAAAAATAATGAAGATGTAAGAAAAAAAAAGTATGCAAATGCAATGTAAAAATTGTAAGTAAACATGGCACAGAGAAGAGCTAATACTGAAATTCACAATGCATGGTAAAATTGAAACTATTACTCTGAAACTGTCTTTATTGCTTCCTATGCATGTCTATCAAAATCTTGATGAATCATGACAGCCTCTTACTGGCAATGTTTGAAGTTTAAAATATTTCAAGTCCAATTTTCATAACAGGTTTGTGTTTGGGCTCAAACCCACTCACATCTTAACCACTCTGCCACCTTCCTCCCTGATGGAATATGTTTTAGAATGAAGTGCTCATCCAACAGCATTACAAAAACCACACATTACAATGGACCTCCTAATACCATATCAGATCCTCTTCCCCTTGCAAGACCTGTTTGTAAACCTTTTCTTCTTTACATCTCTAACTGGACATCCGAGCATTCGAGGCTTCATTATTTTTATCTTATCTGTTCCAAGACTCTACTAATGTCCTAATAAACGAGGTGTATGTTTGGAAGTGGTGAAATAACATTCCTTATCATTATTCTGGGATGCATTTTTTTGAGATGAGACAAAACTAATTGTCACAGACTGAATCTTGGAAACAGTTTACATAATTAAAAAAAAAACAAAAAAAACCTCATAATAATGTAAATGAAAATTATGCTAACAATTTATATGCCAAGAACTTGTTATGTTGCCCAGTCTGAGCTGACATAAACTGAGCTGGATGATACATTCCATGCCACCATCTGTTGAAAGACAGCCTATTTATTAAGATATATGTTCATGCTGTTCGATATGCCCAATTGGAACCATTATGGCTGAGCTAGACAGCCTTTCTCCCCCACTAAAAACAATATCAGTTTGTCACAAGGATCCCCTTTTTGTCATGAAAAAAAAAATTCTGTCAATGACAGGACTTGAACTTTATGATACGAAGCATCAAACAAAATACTAAATAATAAAAATGACACCACAATTATTAATACAACCATCCCTGAGCGACTTGCCTCAGTTTCTTTCGGTTGCCTCTTCCCTTAGGTCTTGACCTTTCATGTTTCCTGCAAAATTAAGATGTTTAAGCAGATTGGCATTTACCGTTTGGAAACATTAAAACAATGCCGGGATACACAAGACCATGTTTAAATGATAAAAGAGAACATTTGAATATCTGCAAACTTTGTAGCTGCAATGCTTGGGATTCTGCTGGCACAAGATAACTTAGATTCTGCACCATAAAATGTGTTACAAACTGAGCTATTGTTCAATCAGTCATGTGGCTTATTCACTGCTTCAAACTTTAAATCATCTGGAGAAGGACAGTACAGAAAAATACTGAGTGTTAAGATTGATAATGGGTCTACTGGAAAACTATCATTATGTGATTCATCCCAAACAGCTTGGGCATCACTCTGCCACCTTTCAAAATGACTGGGTTTGGTACTAGTTAAGGGTTTAGCAATCACAGCATATGTATGTGCACACACACAGTTTCATATAAATTCTATCAAACTTATATTTTTCTTGAAAAGCAAGTATCCCCCCTCCCCTCCCGCCAAACAATCCTCTGGAAGAAACTGTACTCTCTCTCAATACACATCCTCCCTCTCCTATACAAACTTCTGCCAAGCATTGGGACTATGAACATTTTTTGTACATTTAATGACACAGGACCAGTTTATAAAATTATACTAGTTTGTTTGCTTCTACAACATTTGGACATTGCCGACTAAACAATTCAACTTCTAAAAGACTGGTCAGGATAAAATCATCACGTGGACTGACAAATGCATACATTAGCATATAGTGATTAAGAAGGTTTAGATTCATGAATCTGAATGATCGACAAAGAAATGCAGAACGATAGTACAGCTGAACACTCAAGAGCAATGCCACCGATGCATGCTAAAGTTTTCATGTAGGAAAAGTTGAGTACATAAAAAATGAAATAAGTTATTACAAACAACAAAATCATGGTTCCTTAAACTTAAACTTCACCACAAAAAAGATAAATGTACTGTACTTACCCTTCTTCAAAAAGGTCACTGTCACTTTCGCAAAATGAGGAACTGGAGCTGTTCTTTCGCTTTGTCTGAAAAAAACAACACAGCAAGGATTTATTTAATTTACTAAATGTCTCAAAATAATTAACAGGATCAGCATTTCTAGATTCATAAGCATTAACGAATGTGTGAGAGAGTGAGTGAGTGAGAGAGAGAAAGAGTGTGTGTGTGTGTCTATGTGTGTGCGTGTGAAAGGGAATTTGTGGCAGAGTGCTGTTATTCCAGTATTTTTCGGAAAGACAAAATTCTTGACGCATGTCAGGCATGCGTACAAGAACTTCGTTTTTCAAGTAACACTCCAGCAGTGAAGACACACTCTCTGCTCTCTGAAAAAAAATATTACGCATGCCTGACGTGCATCAAGAATTTTGTTTTACTGAAAAATACCGGAATAATCGCACTCTGCCACAAATTCCCTTATGTCCCATAAGAACTTTTTCCACACACACACACACACACACACACACACACATGAAAAATGTAGATATTAAGAAGTAGCTATCAGATTTTAAAACTTGCATAAAATTTCAAATGTTTTTTAATTAATTGGCCTGATCCATGCCATTATTCTAAAGCTTTAGCAATGTGGCTTGGTTAAGAGCATTTTTAGATAATCACTGGCCATTACTATATCCTTGGTTTTCAAGCTGGCTATTTCAGTAACATACATTAGAACCTGGAGATCTGTGACTAGTTTAATTTGGAAGAAAACAAATGCTATTTCCTATCCTAGGAAACATTGTCATAATCGGATACAGTTAAACATCTTTCAGTCTGCATCATCCTTTTTCATTGTGCATAGGTTGCAATACTGAAAGTCAAAGACAGAGCACAATTTCAAACCTTTAACCCTTTCACCGCCGTTCTGCATGAATCCTCATCGCCAGCCATTTTTTGAGAAAAAGTATAATTTCATACCAGCATGTTTGAAACTCAGATATCTCAGGAACCAATTGATGGATTACATTCTGTTTTGTTTTTGCTTTTTTTTAAAGTGGAGGGAAAAAACTGTATTTTTGTAATTATATAATATATATAAGTAATGATTTGTCAAGAACAATTTAAATTTTTTTTAGTAATTTGAAGTAAAAAAAAAAAAAAAGCAAAACAAAATTTTGAATATTAGCTTTCATCTCCACATAAAAAAGAAGCAAGCATGCCAACAAACTCTGAAAAAGGAAGGAAAAATAGTCCATTCAACAAATGATGGCCATAAAATATGTAATATCCATCAGAAGAATGAAAAATACAGCCTCAAAAACCACATACTCCACATCACATCACCAGCAATTTTTTTTTTTAGAAAAACAATAATTTCATACCAGCATGTTTGAAACGCAGACATCTCAGGAACAAACTGATGGATTTACATTGGTTTTTTTTTTTTTTTTTAAGGGGGGGGGACTGTTTTTGTAATATTATAATATATAAGTGATGGTTAGTCAGAACAATTTCAAATTTTTTAGTAATTTGAAGTAAAAAAAAAAAAGCAAAAGAAAATTTTGAATGTTATCATTCATCTCCACATAAAAAAGAAGCAAGCATGCCACAAACTCTGAACAAGGAAGGGAAAATACTCCACTCACCAAATGAAGGCCAGACAGTATGTAATATCCATCAGAAGAATGAAAAATACAGCCTCAAAAGCACATACTCCAAATCAGAAAACTGGTGATGGCAGTGCACAATAGACCGGCAAGTATCAAGTCTGTGAGTGTGTCCAGGGTTCAGTTTTCAGACAGAATGAAAAAAAAATTCTACTGCTACAAATGACACTCTCTCTACTGTCTGTACTGTACACATGCTGACTGGGCTAGGCATTAGCCCAGCATGGATCAGCTGACCGACGGCCTTCCGGAAATCTTGCCATGTGTAGTACAGTTCAAAACACAAAGTCGGGCACATGGGCAGGTCACAGTGTCTGAATCTGAACCTGGTCTGCACTCTCTTCCACCCTCTCTGTGTCTTGGAGCTACAGACTGTGCAGTCAGGGTGGCTGCCATCCTCAATTTTTTCAAAAAAAGGTCGCTCTGTCAAACATGCTGGTCTGGGCGTCTCCCTCTGTCCTCTGGTCTGAACTACAGGCCTGTAGTTTTCCAACAGCCCATCAATGACCTTCTCCCTGAAAACCCTGGCTGAAGGTGAGGTCTGGGAGTTGTCTTTTTGTAAATAATGTAGCTGTTTGTCAGTGCAACCTCTCGAAGGCGGTGGTAGACAGCATGGTACCATTTGGAGACTTTATGCAGGTAGGCATAAGTCCCCAAAAGCTGGTCCATCAGGTCCACACCACCCATATTCTGATTATAATCCTCTGCAATGACCGACTTCTCAAGGCAACGGAATCCACCAGTGTGTTTCCCAGACTTCATCCTCTTGTCAATGGTGTTGTCTGAGTGCACCGAGGAGAGGAAGACAAAATTTTACATCACGCCACGCACAGGCCACGATGTCAGTGGCAGATGACTTCATAAACACTGGGTCATCCCCCTTCTGAAGTGGCATATCACAGCTGTTGAAGTGCAGTGACATGTTCTTGCAACCTGGCCTCACAGTTCCACAATGACCGATGATGACAGCATTTGTGACGCATAAATAGAATCTGTAAACACAATATGGCTAGTGTCAGACAGGCTATCCATGAGCTTTAGAACCACCTGTTCTCTGACAGTAAAGTCCCCAGCATTGCAGTTGTCAAAGGTGTGAACGTCTCCCTCCCTGTATAAAATCAAAAAACTTGAGGGCATAGCCACTGGAAGCCTCTGAGAGACAGAACTGCTTGATGCCAAAGCGTATCGGCTTATCAGGCAGAAACTGTCTGAAGAACAGACGCCCCTTGAACTTGATCATGCTCTCATCAATGCTCAAGTTTTGCTCAGGGCAGTAAGCTGCCTCATACAGAGGGTCGGTGATTTGCAGAAGTGGACAGATCTTGAAGAGAGGATCATACCCTCCTCCCCTCTCTGCTTCTGCTGACGGTTGTCATTGAAGTAAATGAAAACGGCTTAGTAATTTGTACTATTCCTTGACATGACAGACCCAAACTGTATTTTGGTCAGCCAGTAGGTTCGCCAGTAGTCCTCCAACTCCGGCTTGCTGCACAGCCCCATAGCAATCTGCAGGCTGTGTAGGCCTTCATCTCCTCCACTGTTGTCTCCCTGGCAGCCTGCAGTCGGGAGTGTGGGTCCAACTCGGTGATCCCACTCAGGAGCTCCTCTGCATACAGGTTGGACTGTATAGTCATCAGCTGGAACACAGCATCACGGAAGAAGAGCTGGAAATAGTCCAAGGGTTGAAAGCCATGTGTGTTCACCAGCACTCCTGAAACAACAATCAGAGAAATAATTACTGTTATGACCTATAAATGATGCAGAAAAGCAACAACAACAACACACACACACATCAAAACACACACACAAACACACACCACTTCTTACACTAAAAGGGAATAGCACACACACACACACACACACACACACACACACACTTATACCCCACTGGTACTCACATGAAAGAAAGAAAAAGGGAACACACACCACACACGAACACAAACACACACCACAACACACACACAACCATTCTTACACAAAAAGGGAATAGCGCGCGCACACACACACACACACACACACACACGCAAACTTATGCCCCACTGGTACACACATGAAAGAAAGGGAACACACACACACACACACATCTCTCTTTCATTTTCACTTTTGAAAGCAATAATTTTTATGAAAACAAGTTACTCACTCGCCTGTTGGCCTCTGGAACCTGGGAAGCCATTCTCCTGGGCGTACGAGTCAAACTGGTCATACAACTCCCAGGCGAACTCGTCTCTGGCTGGCCTAGTTTGCCGTAGTTGCACACCTCTGCCACGTGTCACTCTGACACGCCCCCTTCGACCTTGCCGCCTTTGTACACCAGATGTGCTCACAGTCAGTTGCCTCTGAGCCCTCCGTGTTGATTGACCCCTGACTGTTACACTTTCAGTCGTCACACTCACACTGCTATTGGTGTCAGTCTGCGTTGGCTCATCGCAAACCACACGCGAGCCCACTGTCTGCCTGCCTGCACCTCTCCTTTCCACGCGTCCAACTGGGTCAGCCACGCTTTCTTCCGACTCGGTTGAGCTTTCATTGTCCGACAATATATCTCGGTCACCATCTGGGTGTTCTTCATCCGAATCAGGATCAGCTAACTGTCTACTCAATATTTCCAGCACCTGATTAGTAGTAAATGTACGACGAGGCTGAGTACCTGAAGTGCTTGGTTGTGAGGCCATAATGAATGAAAAACTTATCAACGGAAATGGATACACACACTTGACTGAACACAGCTCTGACAAAGCTAATGGCTGTGAGGCATGCATCAGTGAATACCCGAAACTATGACTGTTATCAGCGGCTTTCTATCTCGTTAAGTTCGAGAGTGAGAGTATCGGGAGTTAGGTCATCCTACTTAGTCGCCAAAAGGCGCCTTTGGCGCTCAGCCCCCATCATCGCCAAAAGGCGCCTTTGGCGGTGAAAGAATTAACTTGCATGTTCATACAGTTAACTGAAGTATAACATGAATCCTCCCACATACCTCTGGCTTCCAATCATCACCACTTCACAGCAATTCCTCTTCACAAAGAAGACTCTCCTTGTCACTGTCAGGTTCATCCAGATTACTGGTACAAGGTGGAAGAGGATCAGAGCTGAAATACACACAAATCCAGTGTGCCAATGTGAATGTAAGCATAATCTCTACCATCTTTCGTTTCCATTCAAGCAAGAAATGAATAATGAACAAATTATCAATGGTATCATTCACCCTTCCATACAGATAAAAGAAATAAGAACATAAAAGGGTTAAATACACCACAAAATATAGTGTACAATATTATAATCTCGTAAACTAAGACATATTTCAGGTCAGAATCAAAAGATGACAGTGCTGTTCAGCTTTTAGGTGTAAACTTGTTTGAAGTATGCAATTTTTCATCCCATTATGGG
>JADBJO010009796.1:0-26433 GCA_016801955.1 Conus betulinus
GGTAATATTCAGTATAAAAATGGTGTGGAACGTAACGGAGAAGGTGGGAGAGGAGAAAGGGGCAGGGTAATGAAAAAGAGAAGGAGACACAAAGACTGATCATTCATAAGAGGGAAATGGGTTAAAGAATTAAAAATATGTGAATAAAACCACCATGGCAAAGGAAGGTGATGTAAAAAAGGTGTAGGAATTTGGCTTAGTGTACGCTGAGTAAACACCAGAAACAATATTGACATTAACCAAAAGGAGCAGTAATTTAAGGATATAATATAACGGATGCTACACGTAAAAAACAGACATTGAAGGGAGGGTTGAATATACTTGAAAACAAACAAAAAGAGTCATAGTAAAAAGATGGTGATATATTAATAAAGGAGGTCATACCAGAACACATGTTTGCAAAAGGATGGAAATGTTGGAAGGGTAGAGGAAATGGGTGGCTGGGTTGAAAACTCTGAAAAGCAGAAAGGGGCGTAGTAGCAAACGTTGCGTTGAATCATGAAACATTTTGCTTAATTTGTAATTCGGCATTCTACAATCTCAATTGATTGTTTTTGGTCATCCAAGTTCTAGGGATATCGCCGTAGCTTCAGATGGATTCGAAAGTCTGTTTGTTTTGGCTTTTTTTTCTCTTTGTGCCATTCTTGCTTTTTTTTCTTTTACACAAGACTTAACTAATATCCAGGGTTCCATCTGTTATATCTGTACACAGTAAGCACTAATCTAACGTCAATCACAAAGCCAGATTGCTTTGGCTCTGCGTATCGTCTAAACATTGATGGATTTTTATCAGTGCTCTCCACAACCACCCAATTGCTTTTTAGCACCAATCATCAAATACCTCACTCTGTTTGTTTGATTTGGTCTGTTAACAAAGCTAGATCTTACATTGCTAAAAATGATCTCTCTTTTAACACTCCAGAATTCTGTTGTATTTTGCATCGATGTTTCTAATTACTATAAAAGGCTTCGGTTAAAACTATCAAGTGTCAAGTTCCAGTCTAGAGCAATCTATGTATTAGACTCAGTGTGTTGCTTTCTTATCCTTGCGCTCGATGAGGAGGAAGTGAACACCGAACGTCCTGAAATGTATGCTCAGCGTCGATTGAATCGGTCCGGTCAGAAACTGACACTCACATTCCAAACGTTAGGGAACAGGTTCCATCAGAAACCTGTATGACCTATGGAGCTCACAAGCCATAAATAGATTCCGTTTAGTCTCTCGTATCTGACTCCCAATCAAAGATGTGCCCTCTGTTTGGAACATTTTCGATGTGTGGCTTTCAGTCTGCCTGAGACCCTCTTTTGTTCTCACTCTGCCTTTTAAGTTTCAGTAAGCATTTCTCCTGGAATCTTTTCTTTTGTACAGAAGACTGAGCTGTGGAAGCGGCCTTGTGAGTGAGTCTTTGACAGACCTTTCGGTCAAATTCTGTATGTAGCTTTGAAGGCGTGTGTGAGTAGTGTCACTTCAGTGTTGTTGTGTCCTGCAGTGCTGCCAGTCCGTGGTTTTTCTTCTCCTGTGATCAGGCCACACTGCCCCTTTTTGCTTGGCGAACTGATTCTCCAGGTCTGAGTATTGTGTTTTTGCCCCACCTATCTGCATCTATATTTTTTTCTACCAGCATCACACAAGTTTGTGTACTAGAGAAGGTTGACTCTTGTGTGGAGAGGGAGGGGAGGCATCCCTACTCGGTGTATTTATCCATCTCAAAGGTGGATAATACTTCAGGTTGGACATGAACATGTAAAGGCAAGGTATTTTGCTCCAATCTTAGTTTCAAGTCCTGACTTTCAGCATTATACTAATGAACCTGATGTGTAGATTGAAGCATATTTATCCTCGCTAAACTTTCAGCTCCAGTGAACCCTCCTGAGTTGATTGTCGTAGGAGAATAGTTCAAGTTTGTAGAAAATGAGGATTCTGTACATAAATAGTCAACAACAAGCTTGAAACACAATGCCTGAATCAAGATGGGAATAAGTTTGAGTTGACCCCTTCTTCCTTCTTCAGAGTTTTCCTCTATAAAGTTAGAATTCAGGATTGAGGAGTGATATGTAGTAGTTCGTGGAAATAAGCTACACGGTTGTGTGCTTCAAGATTCTTGCGATGTTGAACTGATGTTCTTTATGCTCCTCGCATTGCGACCACACTTCTTTTGTAAACTGAATACTACACCCACATCAAATAATAAGCCAACGGCTGTTACTTGGACTCTGCTTTTGGCGTACTTTAGTTGTATGGCAGTAAAGAATCACGTCCTTGCTTCCACGAAATATTGTTGCCACCTTGGAGTGTGAGGCTTTAACTTCTTTCCTCCTCGCCATCTCGTGTTCTTAAAAAAAAAACTTCTTCTGTATAACAAATGCTACATGCCTACATGCCTATCCTCTTACTCCTTACGGCTCTCTGCCGTATCAGTACGAACCCCTGAACTAAGAAATACACAACTTGGAAAGCAGGGAGCAATCCCTTATCTCGTCATACAGACGGCAGAAATAGTCTTTCAGACCTTGCACATAAGTCTCTACTGTTCCTCAGTGGGTGTTGAGCATCCTACGAGTCCAGTTCAATCACTTGTTGTCGATTGGGATCGTTTCACCTTCCTACATCTCTCGATTTTTGGCTGCCCTTCAGCTAGGCAGGACCTTCTTATTTGAATGAATCGGGGTTCCCATTTCCCCTGCCTCCGTCGCTCATCGCACGACTGAACAGACACAGCTCAATCTCAGTCAAGGGCACTCCACCCTTGGGTCTTCTGGATCGCCCGACTTTTCATCCCTTCCTGTGAAGTCACCTTGCCCCACCTCCCGCGCCACTTGCCGTCTGAGCCTCAATCAGATGGCTGCAGACCTGTAGTCTGTTTTTCTCCACGCCAATACCATCTGCAATTCTCTCTGAGTCCCACACCTTAAATTTGAGATACCAATTTATTTGTCCGTTCGTGTTGCATGTCCAGTTTGCATGTCTGGAACAAAAAGATATTGGTATTTCTAGGTGGACGGAAAGCAATCACATTCTTGTCCAAGTTTCAGGTAAGAAAGGAAGGTATTGGCCTGTTTTTGTTTTGAAGATCTCAGAGATTCCATGGACGGGGAAGGGTTTTCAGATCTGTCATTGCTAAGACCTTTAGCCTGTTTTGGGTAGAAACATTTATGTGTAAGCCATGCTCACTTCCTCAGAAGTTAGAGTCGTCTCATACTTCTTTCTACTGTCCCTATGAAGCCCTAAAATGAACGAACCCTCTGTCGGTGGTCCTGTGATTCTGGAGCATCTGGCTGCAAGTGGACTTTTAAGCCTCTAGGTCAATTGCCTCGTTCAAAACCCTAACCGTATAGAAACTTGTCAACTTGTCTTTTGCCTTCCCCTGCGGGATCAGTAGCTCGTTCATGCTGTCAAACCTCCAGCGAACCCACAGCATCTGAAAGTGTGCCCTTTTTTACTGCCCAAACCGTACTGCCGGAAGAGCTGACCCTTGACAATAACCTTGCCCCTGCTGGTCCCCTGGCCCGTCCAGTCCAATGTCCGACATCTGAACATGCGGGACAGAGTCAAGTGTCCTAAATAGTTTAGCTGCAGATAGCAGTTGCTGGCTCCTCATCAACCCCCTATCCTACGGCGAGGGCCGAGGAACACTCATGTTAAACCCAAGACTTGTGGTTTCTGGATAAGGAATTTTAATTGTCCAGTGCTTATGTCCATGCACCAGGAAACCCGCTTCCGCCTAATGGCTGAGAAAAGCAGCATATGAGTATGGGCTCTCCTCCCTCCACTTGTGGCCCTCAAGGCGAGTGTTATGTGTTTGCTTGACGATTGTGTTATGTGTCAGGGCTGTAAAGCCCCATACAATCGTTCTGGGGAAGATTATTGATAGACGATGATGCTCCAAAAGGGTCTGACAGCGCCTAGGTTTGTCTGGTTGTGACTGGTATTGTTGTTCGTCGAACAGTAGCGCACCCTCAGTGAGTAATTACACTCTGCCGCGAATGTCCCCTTTCTTTCTTACTTTGCTGGTGTATACTTTAAATATTTAAAGAAATGATCTGCTTCTATCAAACGAAGGAGATGAACAAATTACAAGACAACTGTAATGCACATAGTATATAGCGCTGTGCATGCTCATTATGCTTGCTTTTCTGTCGGGCAACAAAAGTTTTCTCTCTTGCGCATGTTTTTGAGTAAGGACATCTAATCCCATGGCACCTCCCAGCTATGGCAAGGGTCACACGTCAAAGGCTGTTTGTTATAATACCGTAGGGACAACAGGCGGGGGGGGGGCTGTGGTGAGAGCGGTCGCTATTAAAGGCCCTTGCCGAAAGTCAAAGGTTCTGAGATGCTGACAATATCCACTAGTTCTGCGTACACTATGGCGTATCCACCTGGGTAGCTGCCGACTGAAGAGCCTGCCTGCTGCTCCTTCATTCAGCGCTTTCCTGTGTCATCCATCCAATACTCCACTCTTCAGTGCTTCTCTTGTTTCCTTCATCTTAAGTCAATTCCTCACACCGTGGTGCATGCTATTGTTACATCTGTCATCCATTGCCAACGGCCAGATATTAGCACACATTACTGCGTGTTCAGATAGCATTGTAGTGAGAGCATTTCAAACGTTTCTGTGTGGGTTCATCGTCCTTTGCTGGTGCTGACAGGGTGAGCTTGTTCATTCCCACGGTTTGTATTACTGAAGGCTTTGGTGTTTGAACATGAAATATGTGAGAACAAGGAATTTTGCTACGTTACTTTCACGAAATACTCACGTGTCAACCCTAGAAGACCTTACTAATACCCTGGAAAGGTGCCAGAAATTTTTATGCGAGCAACTCACAAATAAAAGCGCTGTAATGTGAATTAAGGGTGACCACTTACTGGCAGTTCTCGGCTTGTTGGCATGGTTAGCGCTCTCTTGCTGTCTTATTTGCGGCTTTACACTGGGTCTTCCTAATCTTAGTGCAGTTGTTCTACATAGATCATTTTATGAAATTGCTTTTGACTAGGAAAATTCCGTTTTATGGTTGGTCGGTTGCTTCACGCATCTCAAATAATCGAAGTGTGTGTGTGTGTTCGTTTGCGTGTGCGGTAGTGCGGTGTGTGTGTTGTGTGTTGGCGGTGTGTGTTTGTCCTCTAACCTCCAACATGGGTCTTAACCCACTCCGTATCACCTACGTCAAAGGTGACCACATGCTTAGTCTGAATATCACTCGCTTATCCAGATAGGTAAGGAAGTTTGGAATGCCCATCCAAGTTCTGTATGATAAAGAGACCATCTGAAACTAAGAATTTAGTATTAAGCTGAATGGGTTTTAAAGGCATCTCATAGGCGGAGCAGTGGTGGAGGGCACACTCACTTTCCTTGACCGGACGGTGACTGAGAGAATCACCATAGCAACAAATACCACTACTTACTTTTACTTTACTGCCCATGTGATATGCCCCTTTGGCTCAATGTAGGGGCATCTAACAAAGGTCCTCCATTCTTGTCTGTTTCTGTGCACCCTCTGGATGGTACCTCAACCCATGTGTGGTGCAGGGTCGTCCAACTCCACCGCTCTCCGGTTCGCTCGCATCTGTCCGGTCTTTTTTGGCGTCTCCCCCTCTTCGTCCTTCCTTCATTGCGTCGGCACTGGAGGGCGGACACGAGTGATGTTGTTCTGGCTTCTTGATCCTAACGTATGTGCCGCTTACAGCACCTCCAGTTGCCTCGTTGTTCAAGCTGAAATGTGTGTGTTCACCTCGCTTTCCTTGATGGGGCATTGTGGCAGAGTAGTCTCTCTCGCAGGTGAGATGGCAGGTTTGGCCGAAAATTCTTAATTTCCTTCTAAGGTTCTTGTTTGTGAAACTGATAGCTTATGTAGGGTCACTCTCCTGTCTGTCATTCTCCAGCGAGTTCTGAGTCTCATACTGGGTATAAATCAATTCGCTCTGATATATTTAAGCTCTTGGTATGTGATGCTGTACGTTGTTGGACCTCTCTCTCTAATCTCTCTCCAATACGATTGCTTAGCATTCTGAAGCATTTCTGCTTTGGTTTAGATGGTTCTTGATGTCATTGCCTGCTGCTCTCCGTCAGGCTCTGCCTCCAAATGCTTCCCAGGTAGTCGAAAGTTGTCTCAGTTGCTCGGTGGCGAGGGTTCTCCATTCACTGGGGGAATTGATGAGGGGTTTGGGGACTCGTCACGGGTCTCCATGTACCTCTCCTCGTGTCTTCCATCCTGTGGCCTCGTTTAGTCCAATCTGTGTGCAAAGCTTCTGAGTCACGCGGATGTTTCCTCTTCCTTCTCCTGCATGTGTTGGATGAGTGTTGGAGACCCATGCCAGATCATCCGCAAAGTCAAGGTCTTCTCTATGCTTTGAGACGAGTGTCCATCCGGATGCCTCTTGTCTGGTCACTCAGTGTTGGTTTCGTACGCATCACTCCACATCCATTCTCCGCATCACCCCACTTGGCAAGATTCAAGCAGCTCTGCTGACACACACACGGTCCTTGTCGCACTCCTGTTTTCACTCAAAAAACTGTGGTCACTGTTTCCGACTCTGCTGTGAAGTCTGTCATAGAAGCTTTTGATGAGGAAGGACTATCTGCTGCGGTATCCCATACCATTCGTAGTATGCGCCATAAGCTGTCTCTGTGGATGCTATCAAAGGCTTTCTCAGAATCCACAAAGTTGATGTACAGTGGCGCTGTCTCTGCACACTGTGCACTGCTCAATATGTTACGCAGTACAAATATCTGGTCAGTGCATCCTCTTCCTTTTCGAAATCCAGATTATCCTGCTTGTTCTTTTCTCAGTTGTTTATCCACTGCATCTGATATTCGCTGAATGATGATCTTTGCAAGGATCTTGCTTGGAATTGACAGGAGGGTGATTTCCACGCCAGTTGTTGCAATCTTTAAGTGTTCCTTCTTGGGGATCTTCACAATTATTGCCTCTGACCAATCATTTGGTATCTTTCTTTTCTTCCCATATAGTTATAAAGAGTGGCAGAAGTATTTGGGCCGCAAGATCTGGATCTGCTTTGAACACTTCAGCACTGAGGTTATCTTGTCCAGGGGCTTTTCCGTTTTTTAGAACTTTAATGGCAGTCACGATTTCTCTTTTGTTGGTGGTTCAGCATTGATGTCAAGGTCATCTTCCCGCAACTGGAATGTCGGCTTCTCTAAGAGTGCTGGTCTAGTCAGTGTCTCACTGAAATGTTCTGCCCATCGAGTTTCCTGCTTCTTTGCTTCTGTTGTTAGCAGTCGCCCCTGTTTGTCCATGATCGGTGTATCTGTTGGTCCACGATATTTGCTGCAGATTATCTTGGTGATCTTATAACCTCTTCCTTGTTCTCCTTTGTTGGCTGCATCTTCTGCTTCATCTGCAAGGGATTCCATGAATTCAGGTTTGTCAGCCCTATGATTTCTTCTTCACAGCTTCATTTGTTTCCTGGTACAGCTGTTCATACTTTTCCTTCAATCGTTTAGATTTTGCCCTCCATCTTCTGCACCTTCAAGGCTCTGCATTTTTCAATGAGCACCCATGTGTTTGCTGTTATCCATTCTTTCTTTTTCTGTTGTGTTCTGAGACAGGTCTCACTGGGTTTTCAGGTAGCTGGCTTTACATGTTCCCCATTGGTGTGTTGACTTCATCCGAATCTGGCTGTGTGTGGTGACCTAGATCTGCCCAGTGCTTGAAATCTGTTCTTCAGCTGCAGAGAACAAAAGTATTCTTTACTGTGGGGTCTTTCAACTTTTCTGTGTCAAACCGTTGCCTTCCCGTTTTCTGATTCCTGTTTTCCTGAGTTTCTTCACTTTCAGTACTGCTACCACAAGGTGGTGATCGCTGCTCAACATCTGCTCTCCGGTTCACCCTGACAATCATGGAGTGAGCGTCTCCAAGTCCCGTTTATCATTAGATGATGCACAAATACATATAGAAGGGGAAATGAGCTGATATTCGTTGGTGAAAGTGTGATGTTTCCTGCCAGTAGACACTGATGACCTTTTTTTCATCTGCTTTTATTCATTTTCCTCCTGTAAACATTTTAAAATATGGTTAAAAAATGTCTGTGTTTTCTTCTTTGTGAATGTGAATTATACATGGATCTTATATCCACTGAGAAATGCCCTGTGACCATGTCATACTGGACAGGCATAAGTAAAAAGACAGTATGTGTATCACCCCATGTTCATTCGTAAGGAAAATGACCATGATAGTTTTATTTCCTGAAAGATGTGATTTGACAACCCCCAATGAGTCTTCCCACTGTTACAGAAAGGCTATCACACACGCGCCTCTGTTCAGACAGAACTTCGTATTTTTGAGAAATTATGAAACAGATGCTTTCTATCTCTCGGACATTGTGAAATGTAAGCCACACACACACATTTTGCATGCATACGCATTGTGCAAAATTCATAAATCCTTTTTTTCACCACTTCAGTTTTTGTCGAAGCGTTTCTTTGTTTTAGTAATTTTTGTTTTAAATACTTTCTTTATTATAATTATGATGATAATATGTGCTGTTGTGCAGGTATGTGCACATGTGTGTGTGAGTGTAAACAGGATGTGTGAGTGTAAAACAGGATGTGTGTGTGTGTTCGTTCGTTCTTTAATTTAACGTCTATCCACCTGACCTTTTTAGTCACTAGTTCTTGTGCCTTGCTAATCCCAGATTAATCACAATCATTACAGTTAGATGCATTTTGATTTTTTTTTTTTTTTTTTTTCAGATTCGTCGAAATAGGCAGCTGTATTCTACAGTGTGTGGCCACATTTTCTGCAGCACATGTATCAAGACGGCAATTGACACGCAGCACTCATGCCCCACCTGTCGTAAGCGACTGACCAGACGACAAATTCATCAATTATTCCTGTGATTATGGCTGGCAGATCTCTTCAATGAGCTGTATGCTATGAGTGGAACGATTATTTTATGTAGAGGTTATGGATGTGGCCAGAATGTGAGAGAGCGTGTGTATGTGTGTGTGTGTATGTGTTCTGTTTGTTTTTTTCAGGGTGATTTGCTTGATATCTCCAGCATTTCATTGAGAAAGAACTGTAGTCAATGAATAACAGTCAAGGGGGATAATGTCACTAAACTTGTAAGTTCATGTGGCTATAACTTTAAACTAAATAGAAAAAATATGCGGTAGTTCAGTCAATTTAACAGTTACGGGTAACCCTTCTGGCGTACTTGTAAATAAAGTTTGTTGTAGAAATACTTAAAATAAAAGAGTCATAAGCTGAGAAATCTGAAGACGTTTTCTGTGGGGAAAGAAAATTCGCTTCCACTTTATTATTCTGATTTCAAGATGACGAGTGAAATGTGCATACATTTTAATGTATTTTGTGGATTGATGTCCATCAAAAGCTCAAAATTACATTGAAGAAGCTTTTATTCCAAGCCTTTCAGATTGTATGCTCATGCGTTTGGTAGTGATCATTTTTTAAAACAAAGGACAATTAAAAGAAACACCCTCACTTGAACTTACAACATCTGTTACCCACCCAAGTTTTCTTGAGTTGGTAATTACAAGTTTCTAGAGAATGCAACCTATGTCTTGTGGTTTTATATCCAATCAGAAGGAAATTCCAGTAATTTTTTTCAGCTCTTCTTGTGTTTCATTTTTCTTTTTCAAGCATTTGTTTTTTACATTAAATGAGAACACATGTTTGTAGTTTTTTGTTTTATTGTGATGTTCTGTGTCGATTACTGGATTCCTATGCTGTCTTTATTTTAATGTGTTGGTTTCATAAATGTAGATGTATGGTTTCATTATTGTAGTTGTATGTTTTGACCCACTAAGCATGAAACAGGTGTAAAGTGCATCAAATAAAGTAATGCTCTCAACCAATGGAAAAACAACTGTCTTTTTGTCCATCCAAATTGCTCATCGTGATGTGTCAGTGTGAACTCAGAAGGTATTTTACATTGATTTACTTGATTTACATTGTGAAATGCATGAACTGCATCAACAATCCTTTTTTTTTTTTTTTCTTAATCTGTTTTGTGTGTCTCCATGTGTGAGAGAGGGGGAGATAGAGCAACTTGTAAAATGGGGGAAAAAAGCAGGGTCACGTGATTTGACATCTTATTGATTCATCACAGAAAAATAAATTACATTTTTTTTGCTCACTTATCCCACATTTGCTGTACACTCTAACCCAGTTTTCATTCAACAGTGGAGATAAGTCGTGTATATTCTTCAGATGTTAAAGCACAGGATGCATATCATTTTTTTTTTAGGTCTCCTGAGATTCTGATTGTTGTGTGTTCTTTCAAATAGTAAAGTAGTAGTGCCTCATTGTTTTTTGTTTTGTTTTTTGGTACAGGGTACCAGACCTCTTTACCCATACAAATTCACTATAGTATGTATTGAAGGTTGCTGAAAATATGATCAGTACAGGGGTTGACGGAAAAATACAACTTTCTAAAACAAAAGTTGTCTCTTTTTTTATTACTGTTTCAATCCTGTTTTTCAGTTGCCCTTCCTTTGAACCTGCTCTGGATGCAAGCATAGTTTGGTCGATGGAAAAATCCTATCGGACCTCTAATGCTGCTGAGACAGTTCAGACCTTCCATCTTTGATCAGCTCTAGTGAAGCAGCTAGCAGCCCATCAAAGCTGAAGTCAAAGAAAACAGCCTGGAGGGAACAAACATATCTTCCAAAGCAAGAGAAGCTAACAGGTATTGGCCATTTATCATCTGGCAAGTCTCACTGTGGCACTTTTGACATTCAGCTCTGTCAAATGAAAGAGAGTTTTCTGCAAAGAAAGAACCTGCTAGTAGTAGTTGAGTGCACAGTCTGTGCACATACACTAGTCTGTTCCCCCCCCCCCCCCCCCCCCCCCCCAAAAAAAAAAAAAAAAATGACAGCTTGGTCGTCTAAGGTTCGCTGAATTGTCTGCTTTTGAACCTGTTTATCAGCCACTGTGGGGTTTTCTCAACAGGTCAGATCACATACAGCAGGTGCAAACATACGTTTAAAAGCGTACACCGTTTTTATTTAATTCCAAATTTTGGTGAACTATACTTTAGATGTCAAACTGGGGTGAACAACTCAGAGTTGCTGTTGATTTTGTGTTTCTAAAATCACCAGATTGATCGCTGCATGCTAGGGTCTCAAAGAATTCAGTGTGATTGTTGGCAGTGTTTTATCCATTACTTTTATAATTAATGAACCAGTAACGATTTCTGATGACTCTTGCATTGTCACACCTCTATTAGTATCTCAACTTGAAATATCACATCAAATGCCTTACCAAATTTAATAGCCATATGTATAACTGTACTGTACTTGTAATTTAGAAGCAAAATCTTATCGTTATAGCGCGTTGGTCTCTTTTAGTGCCCCAGTAAACTGAAAAGGAAAATATGAGAATGGAAGACTTCTTGGATACCATAGGTTTAGCACTGCTTTAAGTTGGCCTTTTAGAAACCAATCAAAAAAGCCATCAAACGTGGAATTTTGTGAAGACATGAGCCCTCAGACCAGAAAGAATGGATGAAAAAAACGGTAGCGCGACTCAAAAGCAATTGATGACAGGAAAGTTAATCAGAGACCAATTCAGCTATAGTGTATGGTTAAAGATTTTTGATAAAATAAGTAAAAGTAATATCAGTATAAAAGTAATATTTGTGTTTTGAACTGTTGGATGATAAATTGAACACGAGAGAAAGCTGGTGAAATGTGCTGAAATAATCTAGTCTTTAGAGATACGTTACTGTAATATGTCTTTGAGTTTTGTTTCAGAGCACTTGCAAAGTCTGGTCAGCATGACCAGATAAGCATGTACAGTATGAGTACTTTGGTGTATGTGTGCATGTGTGTGTGTGCATGTGTGTGTGTATGTGTGCCTGCTCGCATGTGCACACATGCATGTATGTGTGCATACAAGTAAATCATATGTGTTTTTTTTTCATTGGTCTGTTCTATACTGATTGATCAGGTGATATTTGGTGTTATGTCATTAACCCAGAAAAATCTTCAGGCAGATGTTTCAGGCCTCATATGCACCCTTGATGATGATGCAAGATTTCTTTCTTGTGTTTCCTGACACGCATGACATGGTTTTTACTGAGGAGGAAATTGATGGGAAAATATAGATTATTTTGGTGTGATTTGTTTTAGTGCCAGATACAGGGCAAACAATCAGCAGTCATGTAATTAACAGTTAATTAACTGAACATGTTGTCCTGCATAGGGAAACAAGGGAGTTGCAGTTGGCCATTCTGGCTTTATCAGTGTTTTTGCTAGTTTGCACCTGACATGAATATTCCCATGGTTGCCAGTACCATTGAAATGTTAGCAGAGTCTGTTTTTACTTGTGATGCAAATGCTCAACTTTCTGGCCACAGTTCACATCGCTCGGCTGCTTTAATCATAGTGAAAACAACAAAAAAGATCAAGCTATTTAAAGATAATGAATGCCATTGAATTTTACTTTAACATTTTACTTTGGTCAGTGCCTTTTGAACATGGCAGAAATGAAATATGGGAAAATAAGTAGAAGGGAAATCAGTTGAAGGTTTTTTTTGCACAGGGATTTATCAAAACATGTGAGAGAGAAAACAGGTAGATGATTGGAATTTCAGGGAGCATCAAACTGCAATAAACTGTATAGAACAATAAAATAAAGGAAATCAGTACATAAGACCACATGCAGTTCAGCTGGATGTGTACCAGTGTCATGAACATGATCAGTTATTTATCTTAAAAGTCTGTGTTGTTTTGCTATACAGGATTTATTCACGATTGCAGGACCATTCTGAGTGTGTAGTCAAACCCTAAATTAAACATTAAAATCACATTACAAGTCAGGTAGTTCCATATAATCAATACAAACATCATATGCATGTCATCAGTCAGAAATGAATGTATCTTGGCAGAGAACTTGATCATGATCAAAAGTGTGAAAAGCAAGACTGGCGCAGGATATCTTTAAGAAAAAGGCCTGTTCACTTGGTTCAAACAAGCATACTGCTGATCTAATGAGACTGAGTGTCATTCTGTGGGAAATGTAGGAGTTCAGCACAAATGTTTACGTCCTTGACCTCATCATTTTAAGCTGATTGTTGAGATGATGTTGCCTCAAAAGTTTTGTTGATAAAACTTAAGTGTGAAAATGAATCTTTTTCATGTTTTGATGTTATATGTGCAGTCATTGATAGACTTTGGAATCACATGGACATAAATTTATTTGGTGTGTGAGGTGTACATTTAGACAATTGCTGACACATGTTTTGAACATACACTTAAATCAGTAAGTTTAGAGGGTGACTATTCTTACCCACTGATCTTTCATATCAGACCATCTGTACTCCTAATAAGACCATTATAGTCCCCCTAAATTTGGTTAAACTCAAAGAGGTAATTTCAGTTCTCTAAGATGCACATGTCTGTAATGAAATTGTTTTTTGATGATGAATGACTAAAAGAAGGAACTACCTGATTTTGAGCTAGCATCTCCAAAAACATGAATTTTTGTTGGGGTCATAACTGGAATTTCAGGGAACATCAAACAACCTTATTGACTTGGCTTGAAATTCAGCAAAAATGCTATTGGTGTGGGATAAAATATTTTTTTCTTTATAAAAAAAGGTATGCTTAATAATGCATAATGCCAGTGGAATAATTTTTTTTAAAGGAAGAAAAGAAAAGAGAAACTGTGCAAAACAATAACTAAAACAAACAGAGAGTGCAAAATGTTCTGTACTAAACATGTTGGCTTTATCAGGGAATATTTTTTTTTCAGTTTCACTGAAGTGGAATGGGTCTTCATGGAAAGATGGATTTGTTTTCTGCCTCCCTCGATTGCACTGTTGAGTAGTAGTCAGGGTTTTGCAATTTTTCACACCTATATGAAACTTTGAGCTTTTAAAGTGCTGTGATCCTTTATTTTGGTTAATGGTACCTGGGAAAGACCACTCTTCCAAGATCTTTGCTTTGTAAAGGAAAGGAGACTGATGTGCAGCCTGTGATGAAGATGGTATCAAACATGTCCTTAGATACTGGGACCAGTATTACAAGAGATCAGAAGACATCAGATCTCTTCTGATAAACACCTTCTCATTTAAGATTACTTTTGACTCTCTTTTTTTTTTGGGGGGGGGGGATGGGCGTGACCCTTGGGTAATATGTCCTATGATGAACCCTTAAATCTGTATTGTAATTACCTGCTTAATTTGTTATAGAAAGGATCAAAATAGTTCTTCTTGACCCCATGAAGGACTTCTTCATAATATTTTCTGCTTCAGACAATCATTTTATCATTTATTTCACAGATTCAGCATGCTCCCAGAAAGTGAAAATCTGCTGCTGCATAGTTTATATATTGCAAAGCTCATGAATGCATGTACATTCACACACACGTACATTTTTGTTTTGACATATATCATGATTCTTTCACTATCTGGCTCTCTCTCTCTCTCTCTCTCTCTCCTCTCTCTCTCTCTCTCTCTCTCCCCCCCCTCTCTCTCTCTCTCTCACACACATCTTGATATTTCATTGACATTTGATTTTTTAGTTTTATTCATTCTAAGTCTGTACTTACATTTATTTCTCCTGATTTTTAATCTACAAGATATTTGTTTTCATATTGAACATTTTCAGCTACTTCTAAGCTCTGATCATACTGTATGACGATGTCAGAATATTAATTTGGCAAACACATGCAAATCTTTTCAGAAATCACAGCCAACAGCTTTTTCGAATTGTCTTCTGTGACCAGAGTCATGTTTCTTAGTTATATTTGAATGATGTATCAAAATATGTCTTGTAATTTGTCAGTTGAAATGAGGAGTATTAGGTTGTGTCAGATGTGAAGCAGAAAACACAGGTATACTCAACTGGCAAATGACAAGAAAAGTGATTTTGGTTTCATTCAAGAGAAACGCATTAAAGATGAGCCTAACTGATTGTCCAAGTCTGTTACTATTTTTTGTGTAAGAAATTGGCTAGCAGTTTCTTTCATTTGTTCTTGTTCTAGTTACATTATCACACATACAATACGCATGTGTATGCATGGATGTATGGATACCTACTCCTTCACACATATACACACACACTCTCGCACATACAAGCATTGTATTTGACAAAGTTTGGCGAGATTGTATTTTGACAAAGTTTGGCGAGATGGATGGGACTTACTCTTATCACAGATTTTAAGTCATTTACAGAATGAGAATTCAAGGCAAAATTCTGCTGTCTCCTGATCTTCCCCTTTTATCTGCTGGCCTTAATGCTGTCAAGACATTGTACAGTAATGGGATCTTCCATTATGAAGAAGACAAATGCCAATGTATAGTTCATCCATGCCATAACAAATTGAAACCACAGCTTGCAGGGTCTGCCAAAAGAATCACTTGGCACAGACTGAAGCAACTTGACCCTTTGTACACACACAGACACACACACACACAGACACACGCACACACACTATCTCACAAGGAAAGGTGGCCGTTTCAATACTCTTTTTGTTGACTTTCCAGAAGCGTTCGACTGTGTTGATATGAAGTTGTTACATTTACTGTTGCAAAGAGGTAACCATGGTAAAGTATTCTTATCATTACAAAGCATGTACAAAAGTGTAAAAGCAGCTTTGAAAATTGGAACAAATATAACAGAGTATTTTGACTGTATTTCTGGTGTTAGACAAGGATGCATTTGAGTCCCATGTTATTTTCAATTTTTCTTTCAGAATTGGAACAAGAACAATAATTTTGGTACTAGTGGAATAGATGTGTTTGCTCATCCATTTGAAATTTTGATATATTCTTACTAATGTATGCAGACGACTTTGACCTCGTCTCAGACTCAGTGGCAGATTTACAGAAGAAGATAAATTGTTTAGAATATTATTGTAGAAAATGGGGACTCATGGCAATATGGACAAAACTAAAGTGATAGTATTCGAAAATGGTGGTTTTGTTGAACATTGTGAGAAATGGTGCTATGCAGGAAAAGAGATCATTGTAGAGTCTAGTAACAATTATTTAGGAGTTGTTTTTGGTTCAACTCTTAACTGGTCAAAATGTGTTGAAAATCTATCAGGAAAAGCACCGAGAGCTGTTGCAGGGATTAAAAGACTATACTTAAGACTACAATGTATCCCTGCCTCTACAGTTTTTAATATCTTGATGCAAAAGTTAAACCCATTCTCTTGTATGGATCTGAAATCTGGGGCTATCAGCAGTATGATGATGTTGAAAAGATTCATTAATAAACATGCCTACATGAACTATACTTCTCTCTGTACTCACCCCACTCCACCCCTCCCCTCAACCCCCTATTTTTTTCCTGTCTTTTTTTTTTTTTTCATTTGATAAACTTTATGCACATATGATCAGAAATCAATGCTGTTTTGTTTGTTTTTAAGTAAAAAGGACAAGTAATCAAATCGCTAAGCTGAAAGCTAAATCATGCATTGTAACATCTCTCGCGAAGTTCTTCCCTTTGGTTTTTGCTATGCATACACACAGCACTCGGCCAAGGAACTGGGTTGTGTTTTCAGTTCTTGTCTTTAGTATAGATGTGAGTGTGGCTGGCTGTGAGCGTCATTTCTTTCTATATTCTTGCAGAGTAAAATATATCAGTGTCAAAAATTGGAAATCTATATACACTCAAAGCTAACAAAACGCCTGTGGAAAACCTGATACACTGTGACTGTAGGGCCCAGTTTGTGTCCATGTGCGAAGGCCAACTGCATGTCGAGATCACAACTACTGTGTCACTAAACAGAAGAACAAACAAACTGCAAAAAAAAACACAACAGGTTTTTGACCTCTTTGGTCTTCCTCAGGGAAGCAAACAATATTCAAGATGATGAAAACGAAGGACAAGCAGACGCAAACCATTCTGCGTCCAACATGAGGAGATAAGTGACTATTCGTGTTTTGTTTTCATTGTCTTGAATGTTCTTTCATTTGCCTGAAGAAGAAAAGAGGTCAAAACACGTAGTGTTTGCTTTCCTTTAATTTCCACCTGCAGTCACCCAGTACCTTAGTTTGAAACCTACTGTCCAACGGCCTACTGCGCCATGTATAACCACACAACAGATCTTTCTGTTTGTGTGTATTTGAGCGCACAAGTGTGTGTGTGTGTGTATCATGCATGTGCGTGTGAGAAGGAGAGATGAAACTAGATTTACAAATGTTCAAACAGCCAACACCAAACTCTGTCTCTCTCTGTCTCTCACACACATGCACATAGGCATGAACATACACAGACACACTCAGAAACGCAGCAAAAACACACACACACCACACACACACACACACACGTGGGCGCACATGCACACACACGTATGCGCACACGCGCATGCACAGGCATGAATATGCTCAACACAAAGAAATGCACGTGCGGGCATCTCTCACGCCCTCTCTCTCTGTGTGTCTCTCTCGGACACAGACACACACACACGCACATATATATGGACACACACCCTGACTGACTGAAACCAATGTATTGTCAAATTAAATCATTGATTGTATTGACATTTACAAGAACATGATATAAAAATGTCAACTACTAGTCGCCAAGGCGAAGAAGTGGTTAGCGTCGCGGACTCCCGGCTAGGAGGTTGTGGGTTCGAATTCCATCAGAGTCGTGTGGGTTTTTTTCTGTCCCGACCAGTTCCTACCCAGAGTTGAGTTTGCTGCGGACTCAGTTGGGAAGACTGGGACCACATATAGTCGAGTTTCATCCACTTAATGGATGCATTTCTGAGAGTGTTGCTAAAATCTTCTGACCAGCACTGCAGGTGCCTGTATCTCTCGGCCTGGTTGACACCAGGATATATTATGAAAGGAAGCGTAGATACAGCCCTGTCATGTAGTTTCAGACCGAAATGGAAAACCATAGCAACTTCTTAATCATCCTCATTCTCATCGATCAGCAAAAAAAAAAAAAAAAAAGTCTCCAATTCTGTGGCCCTTCATGCCCTGTTCTCATGGTGACCTCAATTTCGATGTCCTCTCCACGTCTGTGGTCTTGTTTTGTTTCCGTTGGGGTCACCGATATCGGTCAGTCCATGGGGGCTGTCGTTAGACGGATGTGGTGGCACCCTCCGTAGGGAGAGCTCACTCACACCGACTCGGCGACTATGCAATTATTGTCGTCAGTAAGGGGCTTAGTAAGTGGTGTCCTGTGTATGTTAGATCAGAACAGGTGCCACTGAACACCACCGAAGTGACTTGGGAGCAGCGCAGTGTCTCCTCTGGTGGGTTGCCTCTTGATGACTTGACATTGACTGCTCCCTGTGGATTGCTGGTGCCGGGGCCGACCAGACTGTGGCTGTGGATGGGTTTCAGAATGAGCAGTGTGGGTGCACTGCCTCTGAGGTGGCGCAGAGGTTGGGACAGAAAAAAAAAAAAAAAAAAAAAAAGTCAACTTTTTTCTTGTAGAAAAAGAAGTGTCATAGACACACACACACACATACACACATGCGCATGTGTGCATGCACATGCACATATAGACACACACACAAACACATGCACATGTGTGCGTGCACACACACACATGCGCACACACACACACACACATACACATGCAATAAGGGGAAAAGATCAAATACAGTAAAGATCAGAAAAAGATATTCTTTCCCTTCTTTCTATTCTTTTATCGCGCTTTAGTATCTTCTCTCCCCCTTGCTTAGCCCCCCAACTCCCTCTCTGTGCAGGAGCATTACACACACACACACACACACACACACCATGTACACTCAGCACCCATATGTGCTGATGCTTGCTATTCCTGCAATACATTCTCTCTGCAGTTGTTGTTTTAATAATGATATCATAACTTGAAGTTGCCTTAGGCAGTGTTTCAACAGCCAAACAAATTATCTAACGGTCTCCGGATTAAAAACTGATGAAATGTGGTTGACAGAAAAACTTTTCACATACAACATTAGTAAAACGAATGTCCAGCGTGACTCACGCCGACAGGGCTTGCGTCTCTTCCTGAGTTTGACTTATCAAGGAAGGCCCTAAAAGTCTACATCTAATTTTTGTAACGGTACATTCTCGCCATTATTTGTGAGGTTGAGTGGCAAAACTTATAGACAGCACAACAGGTATACAGAGCTGTGCTGACTATTTCATATCAACAGTCCCGTCGGACATATAATGCAGCCATGTCCCTGAGATCCTGTTCCCCTCTCTATTCATCTGGCCACAGTGCAACACACTAGCCTACTGAAGTGGGGATCGCCCGATGACAAGCGCCTCGGTTGAGCAACAAACGGCCGGACATCAGTTGACAAAGCCCTTCAGAGGCAACGGACCCACGCCCACTAGCCTGGGCCGATTCGCTTCACTTATCTCGCCCTCAGTCAAAGCTTACCGCCGCAGGAGGGGGACAACTGACGTAAACCCTATTATGATCCGTGCCGGCGACAGCCTTGCTCCCAGGGTCGTCTGACTATTGTCCGATCCGTCGTTATGCAATAAGTAGTGTGGGGGGCAGTTTGAAGCATGATGCTCACGGGCGTGTCAACTGGGTCAGTAGAGATAGCGTTTGGCAGGTGCCGTTAGCTTTTATAATTAATTAGCTGGGTCTGGGTTACAGGAGGTCAGAGCGAGTCTTACTGTTGACTATACGGCATTTGGCAATCATGGAATCCCAGATACCTTTCACCCCGTTTGACTGAAGTAATGTTTTCTGTTCATATCTGAGAAGCTTGAACCACTACACATGACTTGTATCTGATGACGGTACTATTCGTCTGGCCCCGCTGCAGCAAGAATATGTCGTCTGCTAAAGTAGGCGCAGGATCACCTCCCCTATATACATGCCTACAGAGAGGGGATTGTGGGTATAAATTCTATGGTTCCGCCATATTTATTGACTTGGTGGTAATCGAATGTAATGAAAGAAACCAGGTCTGTCCACAGAATTGACTTGTGTGTTTTTTGTTTGTGCTAACTTGGAAGTTAGCTGAAGACTCTTAGGAGTCTACTTTACCAGTGACAATGAGTACTCAAGAAACAAAAAGGCTAAACGAAGGAAGAACAAGGTGGCAACAGGGAAATGTACAGCAACCATCCCACTGGCAAATGAAGTCACCGAAGTCGTGACCGAAGAAAATGGAGATGCAGAGGTAATGCTCTTTTGACTAGAAGATATTGGTTAGTGGATGGATATTGTCTTGAAATACGCATAGGAACGAAGAACAGAAATTTTTCGTGTGAGAATGGATGAACTCGGTAACATATTACAAAGACTTGTATTCACAGACAGGACTGTGAAATCATACACACGAAGTGTTTGTTGTTTTTGCAGTTATGAAATGAATAGAATCTATGCTTGTGACTTGATAACGTGCCTGGTGTAATGGTCTCGATGGCAAATTGCCAAATTTGGTATGGCACAGTACCACCACACCACTTCCAATTTCCACATTGATGCTTGTGCAGACTGCTTACTGCTATCTACAATATTGGGTCTGGATCTAGATCGAAGTAAATTGTGGTAGCCACAAATGACTAATCACGATGGGAGGGGGGTTGCCTGACAGGATGGTAATTGCATATGTAAGAATGGACAGGCGTGGGTGATGTTTTGCTTTATAGCCCCTCCAGTTGGTCTGGACTAAGACTGTTCAGTCAGAATTACTCTGTTCTGACTACTGAAACCTCAAGGATGCTGCTATTGCGCTTCAGTGACATTTCCAACCACATTAAAGAGTAACTCTGTTCGTAAATTGCTCTAGGCGAATCACTGAATGTGGCATTTTTCAACCCTCTATTATTTCATAAAGTGACTTGGTGAAGTGACAAACACTGACCTCTGAATTTCTCTTTGCAATGAAGAGAAATATTGTCTGTCTCAAACTTGTAGACTTCAGGTGTCACTCTTCGAGCATGCCATACACACAACCTGGCTCGCTTTATGTATAGTACAGGTCTATTAGTGAATCTTGCAGCACGACCTTGAATATGCAGTCACTTTTCTATGTCTCCTTGGTTATTGGATTCCGTAGAATTGCTTCACATTTTTCAAGATGGATCTTACAGCAGCTTTGTATACTATTGTTTTGCCAGATTCTGGACAGCACTGTGAATTCCTTCACAGGAAGGAGGAAGACTTTCTTGATTCTATGTGCCATGTAGATGAACTTCATGGTTGGTTTGTCCAGAGATGATTAATCCACCAATGAGTTTTCTGGTGGACAGTGTCAGATGCTTTGCTGAGATCCAATATGATCAAATCAACCTACTTTTGAATGTCCAAGTGTGGAGAATAGGCTGTACATCATTACAACAGACTGGGTTTCATATTATAATTCAGCTCCGGAGCCATGATTTAGTGAGTCAGGATGCTGTGCATGTGGGAAAAATTTCAGTAGGTGATGGCCAATGATGTCTTCAACTAGAAGCCTGGAACAGATTGTATAGTCTACGGAGTTCTTGATTAAAAATCACTATTAGCAATAAAACATATTGATTAAAAAAGATATAATGTAATGATTGAAGTTTAAGAAAAAGGCCTTGCCTAAGTTCACTCTTTGGGCTTTGGCTGGTAAATCATGTGTAGAGCAATCAACATAGTATCGCTGATCTATCAATCTGTCATGTGTCAATAGTTTAAGTTAGGGTTGACAGATTCTTCAATGTCCACTATTACAAAATGGGTTTTTGACAGACCATCTCTGTAAGTTAGGGTTGACAGATTCTTCAGTGACCACCATTACAAAAAGGATTTTTGATAGATCATCTGTGCAAGTCACCAGCACATGAGTAAGAAGAACTGTAAGACTAACAGTAAGAGTTAGAATCTTGACCTCATCTTTCTGTTTCTAAGCATATGAACCTCAGGCCTCCTATGCACTGGTTACCAAGTGCATGATCTGTATGGCCTAGTGTTGTCTTGTATCATGGATCCCAATGACGTGCACTTCTCCATGTTCATCTTCATTAGTCGGATACAATCAGTATGCTGATTAATTTGCCACTTAATCAGTTATGGATTACATGTGTAGGGAGCCATATGAACAAGAAAGAAAAGGACCCACGAGAATGCACATTTTACCACATGGCTGCCTTTTTTTTTTTAGCTTTGTTTTGAGAAATTATTTGATGCTAGCAAGTCTATTTACTACAGGGCCATGCCTTATTAAAAAAGAAAGGAAAAAAAAAAGATAGAAAAGGTCAGAATGGGTGAAAAAGGACAGCCTAAACTTGCATACCTTAACAACAGTCTGGCGTTGCTTTATTGATGTTACGCCCTTGACTTGACAGAGTCAAAAGTGTTTGCTGTCACAGCTGCTTTTTCAGCGGTACTACATTTGAATCTGCGATGGTGGGTGGTAGAGAGGAATCTTTTGAAGGTATTTCAGACGTTGTAGCTCAAAACTACAACTTTCGTTTTCAGTATCTGCACAGGTCTTGAGAAGGTTGAATATTTTCATCAGCCATCAGGGTTTGTGAATGATAAATTCCACTTGCCTGTCAAAGTTTCTGCTAGCCAGGGATTGAAAAAAGATGACCACATGTATTTTTTTTTTTTTTTAAAATCATTTTGTCATTTTTTCAAGGTTCTAGACATTGAAATTCAGGATTAGCAGGAACTCCAGCCATGCAGCATTGTCTTCACAATGCTGTTGTTCTGATAACAAATCAAGGTTCATACAAGTCGTTTAAAGTCCGTCAGTCTTTGACTTTTCAGAACCTCTTTTTAAGGAATTAAAAAAAAAAGAACCCTTGAAATTTGGACTTTATTGTGTAGCTCAGAGTGCTTGACACGACAGCGATTGAAAATAATGATTTTGATCAAGCGATTTGTATTTTGGTGAGATAATCACAAGAAATATACAAAGAAAAAACTTGTTTTAAGAATTCAGGTTCATTTGCACCAGCTGAAAGTGTCCACCTCTGTATCATCTGCTATAAATGGGATTCTACTAAATTGACTATGGAAAGCAACTAAAGTTTGCATGAAGGCTTATATTTTCAATATTTCAGTCCTTGAATTTTGTAATGAAAGTTCTAAATTTTTTCATTTGGATGGCTGTTTTAATTATGCGGTGGAACAATATTTTTCAATGCAGACAGCAGTGTGTGGGCCCGTTTCTTGCCTTTTAACCCTACATTTTTCTCTCCTCTTTTACTTTCAGTTTTCAGGCTGTGTAAAAGATTTTAGAGATGTTTTCTTGTCAGTACATTACAATGAAGGCTTCAGAGCCAAAGTGAAAAATATGTTAACAGTGTAGCAGTTGAGCTTACACTTAAAGGCAGATTGTTGATCAGACGACATTGACTAGAGGCTACTAAAGAACTTTAAGTGACTTTGTTTTGTGGATTTAATGGATTTATTAGAACTGTTATCAGTTTTGTATGCATTGAAGTTTAATTATTGAAAGTTAAGGAAATTGTCAGAGAAAAAATGAGTGATTCAGTCAGCAATCTTTCGAATATCTAACAAGTGAGTCATTTTGAAATTTACTTGCCAACCTGCATTTGCACTCGGAGACGTGGTGGCTGAATTTGTCCAGCCCGAGGGCATGAGATTCACCCTTTAAAATACTGTATTGTGCATTTGGATTACCCTCTAAAAATGCAGTGAGTACGTTTGCAAAGACAAAAGTGAGTGGTGATGTCAGAAATTTCTGTCATCAGAATTGGAAAGTGTTTGATATTGTGTGTGATACGAGTAAGCAGTACAGACAATCACCAGAACAGTGTGCTGGGTAATTGGGCTCAGCATATGTTGTGTTTTCTGCACTTTTGTCTGAGCGCCCAACCACTTAAAATTGAAGAAGCTGTTACCAACTGAATTTTTGCCCATTTCATACAACACTTTCTGCTTTGCACATTTCATCTGTTTTTGTGCATTTGATACAAGTATAGAAATAATGTTGTCATTGTCTTGAGATGGCATTCACAAAGTCATAAAAAAAAGAGAGCAGAGGAGCCTGATGAGTCATCTGCTGAGAGACAGAATGCTAGAAAAAGGAAGAATGGAGGAAGACCAGATACCTCATCTAAAGCTTGCCTTAAAATAAAATGTATGTGTGGTTAATTGACAGATTGCTTTAGTTTTTTAGGAAAAGAAGTATAGATGTGGTTGATGCATTGAACAAGAATCTCAGATCAAAGAACAGGGGCAGATGTATGCAAAGGACTGGGAACAGTAAGGATGACAACAGTGGGGACTTGGAGCGGTAGGGAATATCTGATGAAAATAACACATACTTCTATATATTATATTGTTGACTGTAAAGTCCAGGCTTTCACCATCTAAATTTTCAAATCTTGGTAGAAATACCTCTATGGTGACGAAGTAGCTGAACGACCCTTTTAAGATTAATGAGGTGGAGAGCTGTGCAAGATTTGGACAGTCAGTGTCTCAGTTCATGTAGGAGCCAAGAATCAAAATGTAAAGAAAATAATGAAAAAGATAAGAATATATTTTTCAGAAATTTCATCTTATACTAATGATAGGCAGTGGAGGCATGCAGCTTGATCAGAATTTATCTTATGGGTTCCATCAGCATGATTTGAGTTTTATTTTATTTTATTTTTTGCCACAGGCCTCAAAATTGTCCAGCTACATGAAGACCTGTACACTTAAGCTTCCATCTCACTGCAAAATCACATTTGGTCAAAAGGGAAAGCATAGATCTTAGGATACAAAGCAGGCAAAAATGGTGACAAAAACTGAAATACTCGCTCAGTGTTCATTCTGGCCACATTATGTGTAGGTAATGATCAGTGTTCATTCTGGTCACATTATGTGTAGGTAATGATCAGTGTTCATTCTGGCCACATTATGTGTAGGTATGATCAGTGTTCATTCTGGCCACATTAGGTGTAGGTAATGATCAGTGTTCATTCTGGCCACATTATGTGTAGGTAATGATCAGTGTTCATTCTGGCCACATTAATGTAAGGTAATGATCATGTTCATTCTGGCCACATTATGTGTAGTTAATGATCAGTGTTCATTCTGGCCACATTATGTGTAGGTCAATGATCAGTGTTCATTCTGGCCACAATATGTTTAGGTGATGATCAGTGTTCATTCTGGTCACAATGTGTTATGTAATAATCAGTGTTCAATCTGGCGACATTACATTAAGTTAATGACCAGTGTTCAATCTGGCCACATTGACATTACGTAATGAGCAATGTTCATTCTGACCACAATACCTCTAGATGACGATCGGTTTTTATTCTTGCCACAATTGTTTAGGTAATGATCGGTGTTTATTCTTGCCACAATTGTTTAGGTAATGATCGGTGTTTATTATGTCTTGCCACAAATGTTTAGGTAATGATTGGTGTTCATTGTTGCCACAATTGTTTAGGTAATGATAGGTGTTTATTCTTGCCACAATTGTTTAGGTAATGATCGGTGTTTATTTTTGCCACAATTGTTTAGGGAATGATCGGTGTTCATTCTGATCCTGTTCAAGGGCCGTGTCCTGTGGAGGAGCCAGGGTATTTCTACGGGGCGGCTGCTGACCTGTGCTTCAAGGTGTCGAATTTTGCCGTGGGCTCCTGGGAGGCGGCGGTCGAGAAATGCCAAAGCTGGGCATGGAACTGATCAAACTGGACACCAGAGACAGACAGGCGGCTGTCATGGACGTGGTGAAGTCCTATCCTGGTAAAAATCATTTTCACTGACTATGAGGCATTTTCAACACTACTATGAGAGTAAGGTATTTTTGACTGTATGAGGGTATTTTGAGGTGTTTAAACAGTTATGACGGGGAATTTTGAGGCATTTAAACAGTTATGACGGGGAATTGTGAGGCATTTCAACTGTTATGAGGGTGGATTGTGAGAAATTTTAACTATTAAGAGGGTGGATTGTGAGGCATTTTAACTGTTATGAGGGTGGATTGTGAGGCATTTTAACTACTGGGGAGGCGAGGGGGGCTTGTGAGGCATTTGTTAACTATTAAGAGGGTGGATTGTGAGGCATTTTGTTTATGAGGGTGGATTGTGAGGCATTTTAACTGTTATGACGGGTGGATTGTGGAATCATTTTAACTAATATGAGGGGTGGATTGGTGAGAAATTTTAACTATTAAGAGGGTGGATTGTGAGGCATTTTAAACTGTTATGAGGGTGGATTGTGAGGCATTTTAACTATTATGAGGTGTGGATTGTGAGGCATTTTAACTATTAAGAGGGTGGATTGTGAGGCATTTTTAAACTGTTATGAGGGTGGATTGTGATGCATGTACCACCAACTGTTATTGAGGTGGATTGTGATGTGGTGTTTTCACTGTTATGAGGGTGGATGATTGTGAGATGATTTCACTGTTATGAGGGTGAATTGTGAGGTGTTTTCACTGTTAGAGGGTGGGATTGTAGGTATTTAACTGTTTATGAGGGTGGATTATGAGGTGTTTTGACCGTTATGAGAGGGGATTGAGAGATGTTTTAATTGTTGTTTAGGGTGTATTGTGATGATGCGTTTTCACTGTCATGAAGGCGAAATTGTG
>JADBJO010009796.1:33414-38414 GCA_016801955.1 Conus betulinus
TATTGTTGTTGTCATCATTATTATTGTTGTTATCGTCGTCGTTATCATCATAATTACCATTGTCTTATCCATTATGTTTACTCCAGAATCGTCCTAGGTCAAAACAAAGCCAGGAGGTGTGGGTAGGAAGAGGGGGGGGGGGGGGGTGATAACTCACTCGCAGAGCTCTCCCAGCAGGCACGTTGGTCTGCGCCTCTTTGTGACGTGGGGCTGTCATTGTGAGTCTGTGATGGTCTGCGCCTCTTTGTTGTGACGTGGGGCTGTCATTGTGAGACTGATGGTCTGCGCCTCTTTGTTGTGACGTGGGCTGTCATTGTGAGACTGTGATGGTCTGCGCTCTCTTTGTTGTGACGCGGGGCTGTCATTGTGAGGCTGTGATGGTCTGCGCCTCTTTTGTTGTGACGCGGGGCTGTCATTGTGAGGCTGTGATGGTCTGCGCCTCTTTGTTGTGACGCGGGGCTGTCATTGTGAGGCTGTGATGGTCTGCGCCTCTTTGTTGTGACGCGGGGCTGTCATTGTGAGGCTGTGATGGTCTGCGCCTCTTTGTTGTGACGCGGGGCTGTCATTGTGAGGCTGTGATGGTCTGCGCCTCTGTGTTGTGACGCGGGGCTGTCATTGTGAGGCTGTGATGGTCTGTGTCGGCTAATCTTTCCGTCTGCCCTCAACCCCGCTCCCATCTACACCCGCTGTTGCTGTTGCTGCTGCTGCTGCTGCTGCTGCTTTGCCTTGCCTTGCCTTGCCTTGCCTTGCCTTGCCTTGCCTTGTCTTGCCTTGCCTTGACGAGTCAAGTCCTCGGCAATTGTTCTGTTCACTGCTTCAACGGCACTTTTGTTTTTCTGAGTGGGTGTTGAGGGAAAGTTGTAGGAATAAACGGCGGGGGGGGGGTTTGGGTTGGTGGGACGGAGGTGTGTGTGTGTGTGTGTGGGTGTAGGGGGGGGGGGGGTCATTCGGACACTTAATTGTTGACTAGTTAGAAACGACGCTCGCTCCCGTTCTGTCTCTCTGTCTGTCTGTCTGTCTGTCTGTCTGTCCATCTCTCTCTCTCTCTCTCTCTCTCTCTCTCTCTCACACACACACACACACACACACACACACACACACACACACACACACACACACATACACTCACACACCATGAACGATAGCAAAACCAGTGATTAAAAAAAGAAGAAAAAAAAACAACGTGATGTTTGAATTTCAGGCTAAAGTACGAAAGAGTTTAAGAAATTGCATGAATATCATCACATTTTAAGCAATGGGAGTGAGGGGGAGGGGGAAGGGCAGATAGAGGGACAGACTGACAGACAGAGTGAAAAACCGTTTCGGGACATTGAGAGAGAATGAATCAGACTAGAGAGAGAGAGAGAGAGAGAGAGAGAGAGAGAGAGAGAGATAACAGACACAACTATCAAAAATAAAGACAGAGAGAGAGAGCGGAGTGGGGAGAGAGGGGGGGGTAGAGAACATGGTTGAGAAAGAGAGAGAGTGTGTGTGGGTTGGGGGAGGTTGGACAGAAAGACAAACAGACTGATGGAGAGTAAGACAAAGACTGAGAGAATAGTATAGGTTGTTTGAACGAGTTGTGTGTGTGTGTGTGTGTGTGTGTGTGTGTGTGTGTGTGTGTGTGTGTGTGTTTTGCTTCCTATCTTTCTGTCTGCAAGGTAATTAAAAACAACCGGGCTGATTATCTGTTTTTTTTCTTTTATGTAAAAGATTTGGTGGTAGACTCTTTTACTTTGTATGTCTGCAAGCTAACTGAAAAAAAAAAAAAATTAAAAAAAATTGTCTGTCTGCCAGGTAATTGAAAAAAATGCAATTTTTTTTAAAAAGTAAAAGAATCGGTTGTTGGCTTTTTTTTTTTCTCCCCTAACCCCCCTCCCCCCCCCCCCCCCCCCCCCCCCCCCCCTCCCCCCGCTTCCGCCATATTTTTCTTTCTTACACATATTTCTCGTGTCTGGTTTTAAAATGTGACGGAAGTGTTGAAGGAAAAAAAAAAAAAAAAGAAACAAAAAGCCGAACTGTTGCTTCGAGTTGCCCTCTAACGTTCTTTTCAGCTTGTGCTGCAGGGGGGGAGAAGCTTAAGGGCTCGCATAGAGTGCTGTCCCCTGATTCCAACTCATGAAACTAGTTCCTAGGTACTTCTGGGTTTCATTGTTCTTACTGCCGTTTTTGTTTTTGTTTTCTGTCTGCATGGACTAACTGTATATTGTTTTCTGTCTGCTTGCTCTCAGTGTATATTATCATGTTTTTGTTTTCTGTTTGCATGCTCTCATTGTATATTATCATGTTTTTGTTTTCTGTTTGCATGCACTCATTGTATATTATCATGTTTTTGTCTTCTGTCTGCATGCACTCATTGTTGTTATCATGTTTTTGTTTTCTGTTTGCATGCACTCATTGTATATTATCATTTTTGTCCTGTTTTTAATCTGTTTTCTTCTGTTCGTCATGACGCCTTCCTTTCCCCACCCACGTCCCCATTTCATCTTCCCCACCTTATGCCCCCCCCCCCCCCCCCCCCCCCCCCCAATCCTGCCCTTCAAAGACCACCACCAGTCGTTGTCACTGTCTCCTTGCTGTGCTCCCAATGTGGCTAATTCATGAGATGAAACAATTCCATCGAAATAAAAACCTCTCTCTCTTTCTCTCTCTCTCTCTCTCTCTCTCTCTCTCTCTCTCTCTCTCTCTCTCTCTCTCTCTCTCTCTCACTCGGTTATGAATGAACAAAGTATTTTTTTTTTTTTACACTGGAATGTGAATGGCTTGTTGTCAAGGATAGGTGATAAAGATTTCGTTTCGTATATAGCGTCATTTGATTTTGTATGCCTTGTGGAAACCTTTGTGGAAAGTTTTGAATCTATGGTTTTTTAGTGCTCATGAAGTATTTTGTAAACCAGCAGATAAGATAACAAAACATGGAAGGCGTTCAGGTGGAGTTATGTGTTTGAAAAAAAAAAAAAAGAATTGCTACCGTATGTGCAAGAAGTATGTACTGACCGTGATAACATCCTTCTGTTTACTATTTGCAAAGATATGCTTGGCTTATAGAAAGATGTCTTATATGTAGGTGCGTATCTACAACCTGAAAATTCGCCTTATTATTCTTTTTTTGATATTGACAACGGCATATATGATCTTGAAGACTGTCTTACCGATGTCTTGCTTAACATGCACGACGTACACGTACTGTTAGCTGGTGATTTAAACAGTAGAACAGCTGACATATCCCAGCATTTATGCTCTGATACAAACAGTTTTCATATTAAAACAGATAGCGGCCTAAATAACATAAACAGACACTCCGAAGATAAGATTTTGAACAAGTATGGGAAATTCTTGTTAAACATGTGTACAGCATTGGATCTATGTATATTGAATGGTGTATGTAATGGTGACCTCCAAGGTCATTTCACATACATTTCTGAGAATGGGAATAGTGTGAACGACTATTACATCGCTTCCACTGACATGTTTGCTCATATACATTCCACATGTACTCTCTTTATTAGTGAACGCATCGAATCAGATCATCTACCTCTAGAGTTTAATGTATATTCCCAAGCCAGTAACATGCCTACACAAACTGTAAAGAAAAAAGATAGAGACTGTTGAGAAGCTTGTTTGGCAAGATGAATATGCTAATGTGTTTTGTGATCAAATGAATAGTGAGGCTGCTCTATCAAGGCTAGCTAAAGCGATTGGTCTTATTGATGTTGACGTTGATATTTGCACTTGATGTGTTTAATACCTGTGTAACGAATTACGCTGAATGTATGAAGAAACAAATGAAAATCGGCGAGAGAAAAATAATGACGAATGGTATGATTTTGAATGTACTTTAGCGAAAAGAAAGGCTAGACAACTTTTAAGAATTTGTCGAAAAAACGAAGAAAACTACAGACAGTAACATTTTTGTAGAGCTCGTAAAGAATACAAAAAAATACTGCAAAGGAAAAGGAAAGAACATAATAATACGTTGTTAGACAATCTAGTAAAGTCGGTAAGTGATCAGCGCGAATTTTGGAAAAATATGCAAAAGATATCAGTAAAGAAATGTCAAACACATAATGAAATATCTGTTGATGATTGGCATTACCACTTCAAAGAATTATTGCAAAAAGATGGTGATGAAGAACGTTTTTCAATGTTGAAGAAGAAATCATTGATACGGATGATGACATAGATACTTTTAATCGTCCAGTTTCGAAAGATAAAGTATTGTTGATAAATAAGCTGAAGAACAGAAAATCAGTAGGCCCCGATGGAATTATTGGCGAGTTATAAACACGGAGGTGAAATTTTGGTTGACTTTTTGATCAAGGAATATTGCCTGAAAGATGGACAGAGTCCATCACATTGCCATTGTTTAAGAAGGGGTCAGTTAATAATCCAGGTAAGTATAGGGGCATATCTTTGTGTGACGTAAGTAGTAACTTTATAGTTCCATCATTAATCGTAGATTGCAAGAGTGGGTGCAGCAGAATAACATTACAGGTGAACACCAAGCTGGTTTTAAGAAGGGCTATTCTACAATTGATCAAATGTTCACTCTTTCAGCAATAGTACAAAAGCAGTTTTTTTGGAATCGTAAGTTATACGTAGCTTTTATAGACTTTGAAAAGGCTTTTGATTCTGTTTCAAGAGGACTGCTGTGGCCTGTTCTATATAACAATGGGATTAAAGGTAAAGTCTATAAATGTATCAAAAGTATGTATAACTGCGTTAGAGCAAGGTAAGATGTGGTGCTGATTTTACTGATTATATTATATGCACAACAGGTGTTAAACAGTGTGATGCATGTAGCCCTGTCTTGTTCTCCTTATTCATAAATGAATTAGCACAAGATATAATTCAGAACGGAAAGCATGGTGCTACTCTCACTCCTAGTCCCATTGAATTGTTCATTTTATTATCAGCGGATGATATTGCATTGCTCTCTGAAACACACCCATTGGCCTCCAAAATCAACTGAACAATCTTTATAATGCAGCGTCTCGATT
>JADBJO010009796.1:43414-54500 GCA_016801955.1 Conus betulinus
TTGTCTTTTTGGAGGATGTAAGGGGGGGGGGGGGGGGGGGGGGGGGGGGGGGGGGGGGGGGGGGGGGAGAACTCTTGACCCATTTCTTTGAGTGCAGATGTTTCTTTCTTCTTCTTCTTCTCCCGAGAGCGATATAAGTTGGGAAATGTTCCCACTTTTGCTAGTCTGTGAACACTTTGGCACTTGCAGGTTTCATTACATATGTTAGGGTTTTTATTTGCGTATTTCCGAGAAAAGGTTCCTTTTTTATTTGTTTATTTGTTTGTTTCCAGCTTGTCGTGGAAAAGGTTCTTTTTGTTGTTATTGTTGCTGTTTCAAAATTTTCACAGGATACTTAGCATTTTTTTTGGGGGGGGGGGGGGGGGGGGGGGGGGGGGGGGGATAGGCTCCATTTTTGTTTTAAACTTTTCTTCATGAGTTCCTTTTTTGTTTCAAACTTTTCTGAGAATAGGTTCCACCTTTTTTTCGGACTTTTCTCAGAATGGGTTCCGGTTTGTTTCAAACTTTTCGTAGAAATAGCTTCCATTTTCTTTCAACCTTTTCTTAGAATAGGTTGTATTTTTGTTTAAGCTTTTCTTGGAATAAGATCCAGTTTGATTCCAAACTTTTATTAGAATAGGTTGTTTTGTTTTGATGTTTCAAACTTTAAAAAAATGAAAAAAAAGTTTTCGTAGAAAAGGTTCCATTTTCGTTTGGAACTTTTCTTTGGATATATTCTATTTTTCTTATAAACTGTTGTCACAGAACAGGTTAGCAAGTTGCATGACTACGGGTGAAAGTGTCAAACAAATGGGTAGAAAGAAAGGTTGTTAAACAGCCAAACGAATCGAACGGACGAATGACAAAACAGTAGCATCGGGTTTCGACCCTGAAGACTTCCACAGGTAAGACAAAAAACAAACAAACAAAAAAGTACAGAACAGTTGCTTAGCTGCGCGTGGGTGCCTGTGTGTTATGCAGGCTAGAGGGAAGTAGGAAGCGTAGGAGATGAAGTAGGATAGGCACCTAGACAGAGAGATAGATATACCCTGTCACTAGTGTGTGTTGATAAACAACCAGAATGTCTGCAGATAGACAGGTAGATAAGTAGGTGAATAGGCTGGTGACTAGGTAATTATCACCTTCACCTATCACCTATCCCGGAGTCTTGAAGACCATTGGGGCGCCACAGGAGAGACTTTGCAACCAGCTTTCCCCTACTTCTCCCGGTTCTCAGACGCTCTAAGACAATTGGTGAGTGTGAGGCCAATCCATGCACTGATGTTTGTCCTCCCATCTCTTTCTGTCTTCTTCTCCTTCTGCCTCTTTGCGCTGTTGTTCCTCGTAGAATGAGTAATCATACCGCAGGGTAATTACATGTGTTTGTGGAGAGGTTAGCAAAGGCAGGATGGGAAGACACGTACAACTTTAGCCCGAAAGATGGTCGGTCATCTAGAGTGCGCATAATTATAATGCTGGAGAATTCAGAGTTCAGAGTGAAAATGACACAGAACGTGTTGAACCATAACACACGTTGAATGCTGTATCCCACTCGAACCTCGTTTTGTTTTCTCTTGAAGCTGTTTAGAGTGTGCTGGAAAGAAACGCAACCAATGAAATTAAAAGTGTGTAATCAGAAATGATTTTGCTCTCTCAACAACCCCTTTCGCTGCCAGATAGAATTACAATTATGTCCGGGCTTGCTTTCTCGGGTGCCAAAAGTCAACAAGGGAATTCAGAACAACAACTGAAATATTAGATATCTGGAATAACGTGTGTGATGAGAGAGAGAGAGAGAGAGAGAGAGAGAGAGAGAGAGAGAGAGAGAGAGAGAGAGAGAGAGAGAGAGGCAGACACTGACAGACAGACAGACAGACAGACAGACAGACAGACAGACAGACAGAGTTTTGATCGCGCTGTATAAGCTATGCATTATAATTATGTCAGTCACTGTTGTTGTTTTTTTTTTTTCGGTTTTGTTTTTGTTGTCTCTTCTTTCTTTCCCGATTTGAATCATTTGGAAATCGTTCCGCACTCCTTAGAATATTGCATGCAAGTGTAAGTTAAGCATAACTTTTAAGTTGTAATGATTGTGTTAGTGCTCGCTCGACTGCTACGTCTTTTGGTGTATATCATCTTGATTTGATATTTTTCCCTTGAATCTCTCTCTCTCTCTCTCTCTCTCTCTCTCTCTCTCTCTCTCTCTCTCTCTCTCTCTCTCTCTCTCTCTCTCTCTCTCATCGGCACAGCTGAGACAACTGAAAACAGGAGGGGAAATTTGGGTACTTCCTCCAAAGGGAAACTACATGTGAAACCACACCGTGAAGCCCCACCTAGGACCGAACTCCTGAGCCGGAGGAACGCCACGCCTGGGCCTCCCACCACTAGGGATCGCCAGACAGCTGCTTTCCAAGGAAATACCCCCACCCCAGTACCTCCTCCGAATGCCACGCCTTCTGTCAACAGAGGGGTTTCCCCTTCTACCTCGCTTTCTAAGACCCAGTCAGCGACTGACAAAGGGGATTCCCCAATGTCACATCGCGCTCCCAGTCTCCCCCACCCCCTCCCCACTCCCTTCCACCCCCTACCAGTGATAAAGGACAGAAAGGGAATGAACGGCAATCCAACCTGCGGGACGCATGGGGCAGTAAAAACACATAATACACGTAACGATGATAAAATAAAAAACGTGATTCTCTTTCTTGCATTTCATGGAATGTTGATGGGCTTATTTCTAAATTAACAGATCCAGACTGTATTAATTACATTACTTCTTTTGATATTATGTGTCTTCTTGAAACTTATACATTTCCGGATTTTGATTTTTCTATTCACTTCAAAAACTTTATTGTTGTGCATAGTCCTGGTCTCAAGTTGTCAAAAATGGGCCGAAGATCAGGAGGTACTGTGTTACTAATAAAGAAATCACTAGAACACTGCATTCAGATTGTAGAAACTGGGCTGGATAACATTGTTTGTGTCAGAGTGTGTAGAAAAATCTTCACTTTTGACAAAGACGTACTGTTTGTTGGCATTTACAATCATCCTGTGAATAGTGAATACTACAAACAAAAGGAATTTAAAAACAATCTTGAAAATTTAGAGCATTTTATTTTAGAGAGATATGAAAGAAGAGCAGACGATTATCTTGTAGTCGCTGGTGATTTCAATGCCAGGATTGGTGATTGGAGTTTAGAGACCACTGAAATGGATGAGGAGAGTGTGCAAGAGAGTGGGGAATGCTATGTGAGAAATACTATGGATAATGTTGTTAATTGTTTTGGAAAAAGCCTGATTGATTTATGTTCTATGTTTAGGTTGACGCCTTTAAATGGTTTGTGTGAAGGAGACAAAAAAGGTCATTTTACTTTTTTATCTGAACGCGGAAATAGCGTGATTGATTTTGTTGTGTGCTCTGTGGATTTACTGTCAGAAGTTATTCGATTTAACGTCGAAAATAGGGTTGAATCCCCGCATATGCCTGTCGTGCTATATCTAAATACTAAATATAATGAGAAATCGAATGCAGAGAAATTAATCGAGAGCCTTTTCAAAAAATAAAGTGGGATGGAACCAAAGCTAATATCTTTTTGGATTTCCTAAGATCAGAAAGAGCTACGATGATTCTAAATGACAGTAGGAATGTTGTTGAATGTGATATTGACTCGGCTGTTGAAAAATTCACGGGCCTTCTATTAAAAGCTGGGCAATGTATGCAACAGACGATCTGGCCTTCAGCACGCGCGCGGCAAGCTAAGAAATGGTTTGACTCGGTTTGTTTACATAAGAAGAGGGTGGCCGGTAGAGCGCTTGCTCAGTGCACACGCACTCAGCGCGCAACGGATCAGTGTGCATACTTACGGAAAAAGGTCGGATTATCAAGACACTCAGGCAGAAGCGAATAAGTTACAGAAAAGATGTATTTGAAACTTTAATTCGAAATAAAAACGATTCTAATAAGTTTTGGTCAACTGTACGTAGCATTAAAAGAAAAAAAATGGATCGGCCCTCTATCTCAATTGGCACGTGGAAAGCACACTTTGAAACGATTTTTTTCACCGGGAGATCGCGAGTTGACACGTGCCGACTCTACTATAGAGCAGGACGGAAGCCAGCACAAAGAAAACGATTATATTCCCGATTTAGATGATGAGATAACAGACAGTGAAGTGCACCAGGCAATAAGGAAACTGAAATTAAATAAAGCTTCGGGATTAGATGATATTTTCTTAAAGAATTAAAGCAGAGAATGATCGATTGCTACATGCAAGATTGGCATTCAAAACTTTCTCAAAGTGAACGGTTTAGCACATATATGTCTTTCAAATCATCCTTCAATCAGAAAAGTACCTGTCAAGACTTGGAATGTGTGATCTGAATATAAATAATAGATATAATGAAAAATCAAAGAAATGCCCGTTTTGTAATAGGATAGAAAGTGAGCTTCATTTTTTGTTAGAATGTCAAACATATGCATTTCTAAGAGAAAAATATTTGTTAAAGTATTACCAACATACATCCATTAATGAAGAATGCTTAGCTCGAATGCTACAATCTGAAGACGTCATGCTCTTAAGAAATTTAGCAATGTATATATTCTATGCATTTAAGACTAGATATACGCATTTAAATGAGAAGTAAAGCTGCACTCTTGTAATTGTATTGCTGTCTTAAGGTTTTTTGTCTGCTTAATTTCACATGCCAATGTAACTCCCTTGACTTTAGTTTGATTTTGATGTGGGATGTTATACTTATTCTGGCGTGTTGTCCTTACGTTATTTGCTTTGATTCACTCATGAGAACGTGTATCCATTGTATACAGGCCGGTGGCCTTACAATTAAAGTTTCCGAGTTCCGAGTGTGTGTGTGTGTGTGTGCGTGCGTGCGTGCGTGCGTGCGTGCGTGCGTGCGTGCGTGCGTGTGTGTGTGTGTGTGTGTGTGTGTGTGTGTGTGTGTGTGTGTGTGTGTGTGTGTGTATCGGGGGGTAAGTGTGTGTGTGTGCGCCTCTGTGTATGAGTGTGTGTGTGCGCGCGAGCACGTGTGCATACGTGTGTGTGTGTGTGTGTGTGTGTGTGTGTGTGTGTGTGTGTGTGTGTGTGTGTACGTATGTATGTATGTGTGTGTGTGTGTGTGTGTGTGTGTGTGTGTGTGTGTGTGCGCGCGCGCGCGCGCGTGAATGCGTGCGTGTGAGAGAGAGAGAGAGGGTGGAAGTATGTGTGTGTGCGTGCGTGAGTGTGTATGCCTACTTGCATACGGCAGTGCTGTCTGCGTGTCTCATCCAGCGTATGTGCTGTGTTCATGAGCTTCATCTTACAGATGAGGTATAGGGGTAGTGGGGTTGACGGGTGGAGAGAGAGTGGGGGGAGGGGGGTAGAGGAGATATGTGACAGATGTTGAAAAGGTGTGTATGCTGGTTTCCATGCCAACGTATGGCAGATTTGAGAGAATGAAGCTAATATTATTTATCTCCAGTTCTTGTCGACGATTATATGGGTTTGTTTCTTTTCTTCTTCCTCCGGCGTTCTTTCTTTATTTTGTGGTTCATATCTTTGGAAGTATTGAACCGGATGTCACACTTGTGCTTGTGAGTGTGTCTGCGTGCGTGTGTGTATATGCGTGTGCGTGTGTGTGTGTGTGTGTGTGTGTGTGTGTGTGTGTGTGTGTGTGTGTGTGTGTGAAGTCAAGTCAAGTCAAGTCAAGTCAAGTCAAAATTTTATTTTCAGATGGAACATTGAATAAGCAATAAATCTGCTTTTTTACATCAAGCCATCCACAAAAAAAATATATAGATGAAACGACGAAAAATCACAGAAATTTATGAAAATCAAAGACAATGAAAAATAGAAACCAGAGAAGGAATGGATGGGGACGGGGGGGGGGGGGGGGGGGGGGGTAGGTATAGGGAGTGTACAAATGAGAGGGGGGGGGAAAAAGTAACGAAAGAGAGAAAGTAACGAGAGAGAGAAGAGAGAGAGAGAGAGAGAGAGAGAGAGAAGAGAGAGAGAGAGAGAGAGAGAGAGAGAGATTGGTTATGTACAATATGTACATTGTCTTCACAAGTTGTGCACTGTATGTATATTCCAAGAATACTGTCGACACCGACATACCCTTTCCTTTGAGGCACACACGCTCGTGTGTGTGTGTGTGTGTGTGTGTGTGTGTGTGTGTGTGTGTGTGTGTGTGTGTATGCGCGCGTGCGTGCGTGCGTGCATGTGCGTGTGTTTGTGTGTGTTTGCGTGCGTGCGTGCGTGCTTGCGTGTGAGTCCGCTTTTGTATGTTTAAGTTGCGTTGTGATTCTCTCTCTCTCTCTCTCTCTCTCTCTCTCTCTCTGTGTGTGTGTGTGTGTGTGTGTGTGTGTGTGTGTGTGTGTGTGTGTGTGTGTGTGCTTGCGGATGAGCCTGCGTTTGTGTGTTTTATGTTACACTGTTGTTATATTCTCTCTGTCTCTCTCTCTCTCTCTCTCTCTCTCTCTCTCTCTCTCTCTCTCCTCTCCCCCCCTCCCCCCCTATCTCCTCTCTCTCTCTCTCTCCGTATCTCTCTCTCTCTCTCTCTCTCTCTCTCCGCTTCCCTCCTTATCTCTCTCTCCCTCTCTCCGTCTCTCTCTCTAGATGCATATATAATTTGTTCCCTTGCTAACTATTTAGTTCGTGCATTTAATTTCCGTCAAAAATCTATTACTGGTTGATTGCAAAACTTCTTCATGCTATATATATTTTTGGATATGAATGTGAGGTACTCATGAATGTATTAGATGGTCGTTGTCGTGTTATAATTTGAGACGTTTGTCCTTGTTTTTCATGAACAAATACTATTATTACTTTAGTTATATCAACAATATTTGACATCTTTGCTGTCATTTTAGTAGTATAATCATTGTGCTTAATATTTTTCTATGCCCTCTTTCCCATGACTGTTGTTCGTTTTTGATTTGTACCCCCTTGACAGAAGGGCATTTGCCATTGTCAATGAAATGTCCGTGTCTCTCTCTCCCTCTCTCCCTCTCTCTCTCTCTCTCTCTCTCTCTCTCTCTCTCCCCTCCCTCCTTATCTCTCTCTCCCTCTCTCCGTCCTCTCTCTCTCTCTCTCTCTCTCTCTCTCTCTCTCTCTCTCTCTCTGTGCGTGTTTGTGTATGGGTGTATGTGTGCGCGTGCGCGCGTGTGTATGTGTGCATGTGTGTGTATGGGGTGTGTGTGTGCGCGCGTGCATGCGTGAGTCCGCGTTTATGTGATTGTGTTGTGCTGTGATATCGTGTGTGTGTGTGTGTGTGTGTGTGTGTGTGTGTGTGTGTGTGTGTGTGTGTGTGTGTGTGTGTGTGTGAGAGAGAGAGAGAGAGAGAGAGAGAGAGAGAGAGAGAGAGAGAGAGAGAGAGAGATAATGCTCTCTCTCTCCTGTGAGGCATGCTGTTTACTGTAGTGTGCTGCGATGTATCATCATAATCACGCTGCGATTCTATCGCAATGCCCTGGTATCCATTCAAACAGCATTTCAACTTTTTTCGCGTGCGCCGTGTGCTTATGCGCATTTCTACTGGCGATTTCCTGAAGATGGTTGTGGGTACATGTGTTTCTATGCGTGCGTGCATGTGTGTGTGTGTGTGTGTGTGTGTGTGTGTGTGTGTGTGTGTGTGTGCGCGCGCGCGCGCGCGCGAGCGTTCCTCTGCTCTTCCATTCGGTCAATTTCCTTAATATATTTTAGATTTGGGGGAATAGCGCGCGCGCGCGCGCGCGCGCGCGGGCGTGTGTGTGTGTGTGTATGTGTGTGTGTGTGTGTGTGTGTATGTGTATGTGTATGTGTGTGTGTTCACATGCACGCGCGCGCGCGCACGCGTGTGCACGTGTGTGTGTGTGTGTGGGGGGGGGGGGGGGGGGGGGCGAATGCGCGCGCGCGCGCGCGTGTATGTGTGTGTACAACCTTGAGCGCGCTCGCATGCGCGTGTGTGTGTTAGCGCACGCGCGTGTGTGTACGTCTGTCAGTCCGTTTGCTCTGTGTATGTTTGTGTGTGTGCGCGCGCGTACATGCGTGTGTGTGTCTGTCTGTCCGTCTCTCTTTGTAGGTTTATACGTGTGTGTGTGTGTGAGTGTGTATGTGTGTGTGTGTGTGTGTGTGTGTGTGTGTGTGTGTGTGTGGCGTTCACAGAGAATGGATTTGACGAGGTCAGGAAGCATTTGCCTCTAATTTGCCACGAGCACGGGTAAAACGCTTCGCCACAACGTTTCAAGGAAATAAGGAAAAGGTGGACGGATGCGGAGGGGGGGGGGGGGGGGGGGGTGGAAGGAAGAGGAGGAGGAGGGGTCTGGGCGGGAGAGGAGGCTAGAGAAGAGAGAGGATTGGGGGGGGGGGGGGGGGTGTTGAGGTTAGTGCAGAATGTGTTAATGAAAGGCTAAAAGGGGCAACAAAAAAAAAAAAACAGGGGTGGGGGGGTGGGGGGTGGGGCGGGGGAGAGAGAAACAGACAGGAAGAGAGAGAGAGTGAAGTACCCATATAGAAGCGAGAAATGAAACACAAACACGGAGGAAGAAGAGAGTGCGAGACGGACACGAAGAAAAGGAAGAAGAGAAAAAAAAAAAAGAAGCAAAAACAAGCAAACAAACAAACAACAAAATGAAAAGCAAAGAAAGACCTGAGTGGGGAAACAAAAACAAAAAAAGAGAAAGTTTAAAACGTCCTCTACTGATAAATCCCTTGAAACATGACACTGGAAAACATTCTTTCACCTTACACGCTATGCAAAGTTGGAAACCGTTCGCGCAGTCAACCACCCGTGACAAGATGAGAGAGACCTTGCTCCTTTGAAGATGCACTTCTCCACGCGGATTATCGAGCCCCGAATTTTTATCCTCCGTCTAAACAGGACAGACCCTACCTCAGAACCATTGTTTTGTACGGGGAGGGGGGAGGGGGGGTACAAGACCATCGGTGACGCGTATGGGGGCATACTAGCATATAATAGGCATACTAGCGTATAAAGGCGATAATAACTATGTAACTATTCACCTATCACCTATCACTTATCCCCGAGTCTGACCTTCAGTCTCGGAAGACTATGGAGTTGCGCTCTAGGTGTCTATTCTTGTACAGCGACGGGTGTGGCTGGCCAGTCCGACGCTGGAATGACAGTCCCTGTGGCAGAGGGCACAGGTGAAGTCTGACGCTGGTCTGTCTGCCTGGGCTGCAGCCTTTCTTATCATTCCCTTTTCCCCGTGCTGCTGAGCGAGTGTCTCTTCGAACTTGGAGAGACCTTTCTGCACAGTCTGTCTCCAGGCTGACCGTTCGAGCGCTGTTGCTTTCCAGTTGTTCTGGTCAATGTTTCAAGCTTTTAGGTCCCTCTTGCACAGGTCTTTGAATCGCAGCTGTGGTCTGCCCGTGGGACATTTTCCCTGCACAAGTTCTCCATAGAGGGGGTCTTTAGGGATCTGTCCGTCATCCATGCGCACGACATGGCCGAGCCAGCGCATACGTCTCTGTTTCAGCAGCGTGTACATGCTGGTGCATCCAGCTCTTTCCAGGACAGTGTTCTTTGGGACCTTGTCCTGCCAGATGATGTTCAGAATGCGTCGGAGGCTACGCATATGAAAAGCATTGAGCTTTCGCTCTTGTCGGGCACGCAAAGTCCAAGACTCCATACAGGAGGGTGCTCACGACGCAGGCTCTGTAGATCTGGATCTTTGTGTGCTCGGTCAGCTTGCTGGTTTCGGTACAGGGGGATTTTCCCCTCGGAGTTAACATTGGTTCTGACTCCTTTTCCCATACAGTCCTTCGAATGAGACTATAAACCGAGGTTCTGTGTGTGAACGCACGCATAACATCTTGCACACACGTAAAATCCCATCACCAACATTCGGAAGAGTAGGCCAGTTTGGCCGTTGGTATGGATGACACGTTACACATAGCATGCACCCTGTGTGAGAAATGGAAAGAATGAAGGAAGTAAGGAAAATGAGTGATCGATATTGAATGATACTGACTGGATGACACGGGAAACGACTGAATGAAGCGCCAGCTGGCAGCTCTTCAGTCGGCACTACCCAGGTAGGCAGCCCGTTGTGTAAACGAGTGTTGATTGTAAAGCGCTTAGAGTTTGGTCTCTAGCCGAGAATAGGCGCTATATAAGTATTCATTATTATTATTATTATTATTATGCTTTCTTTGCCAGTCTGGTCACGGTGGTAGCTGCCTTGCCGATGCGCCTGTTGAGCTCTGCGTCAAGTGAGAGGGCGTCTGAGATATTTGACCCCAGATAAACAAAGTCATAGACGACATCCAGTTCATGATCATTGATGCTGATGACTGGGGAGAGTCAACATCCTGTCCCATGACCTGTGTTTTCTTCAAGCTTATGGTAAGCCCGAAGTCTTGGTAGGCATCGCTGAAGCAAGTCATGAGCTGCTGTAGGTCCTCAGCTGAGTGGGCGTTTACTGCTGCGTCGTCTGCAAAGAGGAAGTCACACAGACACCTCAGCTTGACTTTAGTCTTGCTCTTAATCTGGAGAGGTTGAAGAGCTTTCCGTCTGTCCTGGTTCGGAGGTAGATACCTTCATCTGCAGGACCAAATGCGTGTTTCAGCATCACAGCAAAGAAGATTCCAAACAGGGTGGGAGCCAGGACGTAACCCTGTTTCACTCCGCTCCGTATGTTGAAGGCAGCTGATGTTGAGCCGCCAAAGACGACAGTGCTTTCATGTCTTCGTGGAAGGATCTGATGATGCTGAGAAGTTTGGGTAGACCAATCTTGGGGAGGATCTTGAAGAGGCCATCCCTGCTGACCAGATCGAAAGTCTTTGTGAGATCTATGAAGGCAATGAAGAATGGCTGCCTTTGCTCCCTACATTTCTCCTGAAGTTGTTTAAGGGAGAAGATCATATCTATAATGGATCTCTTGGCACGGAAACCGCACTGCGATTCAGGATAAACTTGCTCTGCAAGTACTTGGAGCTTCTTCAGTACTACTCGTGCAAAGACTTTCCCAACGGTACTAAGGAGGAATATGCCACAATAATTATTGCAATCGCTTCTGTCACCTTTTTTGTACAGTGTGACGACGTTAGCATCCCTCATGTCTTGTGGTACTTCGCCTTCACTCCAAAAGAGGCAGAGGATTTGTAGGTGCTCT
>JADBJO010009796.1:57599-62599 GCA_016801955.1 Conus betulinus
GCCTCGGACTGTCTTGGGGACTCCGACTCCGGATTTTTCCTCAGGGTTGATTCCCGGAGCTTTTCCTAAGAGTGGGTATAGCCGCGAGGCAGCGGAGGTTTGAGATCAGAGTTTTCTTCTCTTAGGTGGGCTGTCTTCCCAGACTAATGAGCCCCATCTGCCCAAGAAGGGGTGTTTAATCCCACACAAACCCGTTTAACCTCCGGGTGAATTGGTCTACGTTAGTCTGACCTCTACCCTTCGACCTGTCCAGTTTGGGTGGCCCTACCAGGAGCACACAGTTCCCGCTGGCATAGCTCTCTCTGCTCACAGAGGTACACAAGCTCCCACAACACAACAAGGAGTAGACTGTGTGGAAGACCGTATGGTCCAGTGGCTTGTCTTACTCTGGTCTGGACCTCCAAGCTGTTAATGTGGTCTTTGTATAAGATGCCAAGGATCTTGCGGAAGCATCTCAATTCCAATCACTGAATCCGTCTCTCAAGTTTATCTGTCGAGTCCCCGTCTCACAGGCATAAAGAAATTTGACAATGACCAGGGAGCGCAACCGTCTGATCTTGGAACTATTATTGGCACGATTCTCGACAAAATCAGCAAAACGAGGGAAAAAAAGGGTATATTATCCTGAGAATTACAGCTATTTTCCTAGGGTTTGAGACTTTTCACTGTTTTTCCAGAGAATAATCACTTTTCCCTCTTTTTCTGGAGAATTACAGTTCTTTTGCCCAATTTCCGTGGGGATGATTATGACGTTTGCCTATTTTCCCCCTCCTCTTCCTCTTCTTCTTTTTCTTCTTCATCTTCTGCTGCGTTTTCTTCTCTCTTCTTCTTTTTCTTCGTCGTCATCTTTTTCTTCTACTTCTTCCTCTTCATCTTCTTCTCTCTTCTTCTTCTTCTTCTTCTTCTTCTTCTTATTTTACCTCACTTTTCAGTTTTTCGTTCTTCTTCAGCATATCCCCCCCCCCACCACTCCCATATCTCTCTCTCACTAACTCTGTCTGTCTGTCTGTCTGTCTGTCTGTCTGTCTGTCTCTCTCTCTCTCTCTCTCTCTCTCTCTCTCTCTCTCTCTCTCTCTGAGATACTCAATCAAACATACCGAAGATCATATTCATCTTGATCGCTGATCGTCATCCTCATCCTCGTCCTCTTTTTCTCCGTCGTCACCCTGGCCTTTCTAATCGAACCAAAGAAGGCCAGAAGGGCACAGCGTGTTGAAGGAATGACATTACCGGCTGCTCGTCCAATGGGACCTGCAGGGTTTAGTGTCTCCACCAGTCAGATGGCTTTTGGATGGCCCTTTGCGGGCCGCTCGAATTAGCGGGTTGGGGGGTCTCGGTTAATCAGAAACCTGGCTGTATCGCTGTTTGTTTGTGTGAATTAATGGCAGGGAGGGTGGATGGGGGGTGCGGATGGTAGGGGTAGGGAGGTAAGGGAATGGCGGTGGGAAGATTGTAGGGGAGGGAAAGAGGAGGGGGTGGGGGGGGCGTGAGAATGTGGGTCTGTCTGATGGTTCTGAAGCGTTTCATGCTATAGGGAACAGGTTTTCTGGTAAGTGGTGTGCTTGTAGGTCCGTTCTCGCCCACCCCCAAACCCCACCCCATCTTCACACTTCTCTTTTCCTCCCGCCCTCTTTACAGCTTCCTCCTCCTCCTCTATTTCACAATCCTCCACCACCAACACAACCTCCTCCTCCTCTTTCCTCTTCCATTTCAGAATCCTTCTCCTCCTGATTGACGTCGTGGGGTGGTGTTGGTGCTATTGTTTTTGTTGTTGTCCTTACTTCCTCCACTATTGCCCACAACTTTTGTTCTTCTGCCATGGTGTCTCAATATCACACTTTATTGATTTTCTTCGACTTATATGTAAATCATCTTCGTCTTTCTCATACTGTCTTGTCTTCTTCTTCTTCCCCTTCTTCTTCTTTAAACTTCTGTAATTGCTTTAAAGAAAATGACAATAACAAATGCACAAAAGGAATCATAATCATAATAAGTGAATCAAACATAACGCTAGAAAATAGTAAGAGAGAGAGAGAGAGAGAGAGAGAGAGAGAGAGAGAGAGAGAGAGATGGATTGGGTTTGTGCGTGACCTCAAATGCTTTCAGTAACATGCTTTAAATCAAGTTTTGGATGTTGGACAAAAACACGTTGTAAAACACGGTTGAGAGTACATGGGCAAACAAGACCTATATCAACCGTATGTAGTGTATATTTGATTACATGCGGGAACAAAAGTGGCCATTTTTCAGAAGAAAAAAATGACTCACCTAAAATTAAGTGTATGCTGATCATACAGAGAACAGATGGGCGAAGGACAATGATTGTCAGGCGAATCAAACGAATTGACACAATCCGGTATAACTGTTCATTTTACAGAATAACTGTATTTTGTAAAGTATATTATTGATTGATTAGTCGTCAGATAATAATGGTGTTCATGTTATCCATTTGGTAGAGAAATTTGCCTGGTTTAATTGAAAACAGGCATATATTTCTTCGATTTTATATCTGAATTTTACTTTTTTCAGCACAATAACACAAGATTTTATATTGTTATAAAACGCATTTATCCATCTGCATGTATCTTCCCTTCCCATTTCCCTCTGTACCGCAGTGTCCAACCCCTTCAGCATTTTCTATTCAACATGGCATGGCAGTCGTCTGCGATGGTGTTGCTTGCTATGAGCGGCAGTTGTGTGCGATGGTGTTGCTTGCTGTCAGTGGCACTTGTGTGCGATGGTGTTGCTTGCTATCAGCGGCGGTTGTCTGCGATGGTGTGTAGAGTAGGCTATTAGTCTAAAACGATGAGTGTGTCGAAAACGAGTGAAATGGGAAGCAAGATGGTTCCAGCTGTCATATGCACGTATTTACTAAGTAAATGTCGGTGTCCTTCTCTGTGTCTATCAGTCTGTCTTACTGTCAATCAATCTGTCTATCTCTCCCTCCCTCCCCTCCCTCCCTCCTCTCTCTCTCTCTCTCTCTCTCTCTCTCTCTCTCTCTCTCTCTCTCTCTCTCTCAGCGTCTCTCTGACTGTCTGTCTCTCTCTTTCTTTCTTTCTCTCTCTCCCTGTGTGTCGCCCGCTCTCTTTCTCTGTCAGCATACTGACCCCAATCAAGCCCTGCAAGTATGGTATAACATCTTCCATAAATAATAAACATGCCCCTCTTCAAACTAAAAGAGTAAAACATCGGATAAAACCACCTTGGCATACAAAAGAAATACAGGACACTATATAAGGGATTATCTGTTAAAAAAATGGCTTTCGCGAAGAATTCAAAAAGTACAGAAATAAGGTGACCTCTCTAATACGATCAGAGAAAAGGAAATATTTCTTGAAACCTAATTAATAGAAAGAAAGACAGTAAATCTATTTGGAAAGCTATACATGGCTCAAGAAAATTTCTGACCCTGTTGTCACGGGACGCTAAGCCGGACATAAAAAAAAAAAAAAAAAAAAAAAAACCACAACTATCCCACTAAACAGACAACACGCCACACAAGAACTGACAACAAAACACAAAAAAAAATATTCACAACAAAACAATCAATGAGCGGAATCTCCTTTGAATACAGACCCCAGCCTGCAAACACACAGTTCCTACGGCCAAGGCAGCCACAATGAATTATTTTACCCCTTATCCAACTACAGTGTGCAGAGTTCCTTAGGCCATCAGTATATTACACACAGCATAATATAAGTCAACCCTTTTCATGACCACAACTTTTCACCACCCCCCCCCCCCCCAAAAAGCAACAACAACCACAACCAAACTATACTAACTTCACTTTTACAATATTCACTTTGCATATACTTCACTGTGCACGTTCATCCCTTCAGTCACACCTTTTTATTCAGCATGCATCTTCCTGTGTACGCACACCCAAACCAATGTCTTAGGTGTTATATCGCCACCAAAAAAAAAAACCCTCAACACAAAAAAGAAAACAGGCCACTCGACGACGACGTTGACAGTGTCACGACGGCGACTGCGGCGGTGTCCGGACGAATCTGCCTGCCGAAGGCGCGGATGACACAGGTGATCAGTGGCATTCGCAGTCTCTGCCAACGCAACGGGCGACAGCAACGACCTCCACCAACCACAGTGACAACCCCACGGCGGCGACGACGCACCTCAATGGCGGCGATCACGGAGAGAGGTGTGGCGATACGGGGCATCAACAGCGGCGGCGACAACAGCAACGACGCTACCAACAACGGCGATGAACAGCCACGGCGCCAGCAGCAACAGCGCCACCAGCAACAGCGCCACCAGCAATAGTGCCAGCAGCAACAGGGCACCAGCAACGGCACGAGCAGCAATGGCGCCAGCAGCAACGGTACCAGCAACAACGACGCCTGCAGCAACGGCGATAGCAGCAACGGCGCAAGCAGCAACAGCGACACCAGCAATGGTGCCAGCAGCAACAGTGGCACCAGCAACGGCACCAGCAGCAATGGCGACGCTAATGGCCAGACTGTGAAGACCCGACGGGATGGGGAGGAAGGGAAAAGGGATGTAGCCTTGGAAAAAGGGAAAAACTGGGACAACAGTCGGGCACAGCAGGATGGGAGAGTGCAGGTAGGGTAACCGCAGGCACCCGCCACGATCTCCGGACAGTCAGGGACAGGAATGCCCCGACTAAAACGGCTCTGCACTGCCTGGTGTACCGGGCCACAGGATGGTGGGAATGCGCCCTCACCTGCTACAACACAAAACGACGACAACTGCGGCTGGCCACCCCAGCTCCTGAATCTCAGGGTCGCAGCACACCGAAACACCGACACTCGCTCGACCAAGAGCAAAACGCTCACGAGGGTCGGCTCACCATATTGACCGAAGTCAGATTCACAGCACAAACGCTGGCACCAGAGCGAGAGCCCAGCTGCTCCTCACCAAGGATCTTGACCGAAGTGCTAGCCACCCGGCCCCCCAAACTTTAATGCTTGATGACTCAGCACTTACTCCCTGCTGAGTTTTGAACTCTACACAAACCGCTC
>JADBJO010009796.1:72599-79672 GCA_016801955.1 Conus betulinus
GCACGCAAGCACGCAAGCACACACGCGCTTACGCACGTATATATGCATCGTGCATACGAACGCACACTCGATGCACGCACGCGCGCACGCGGGCACCCACGCACGCTGGCACGCACGCTGGCACGCACGCACGCACACACACTCGCACTCCCGCCCCCGCCCGCCCGCCACACGTATATATATATATATACATCGCACATACGAACGTACACCCAACGCACACGCACGCACGCACGCACGAACGAACGAACGCACAAACGCACGCACGCACGCAGGTTCGCACGGATACGCACACGCAGGGCTCACACGGACACGCCCGCACGCACGCACGCACGCAGACACACACACACACACACACACACACACACACACACACACACACGCACGCACGCACGCACGTATGTATACATCGTGCATACGAACGGATACCCATACAGACGCTGCACGCAGAGACATTCGATGGAGAGAGAGAGACGCACACACAGACATAGAGAGAGACAGAAAGAGTGAGCGAGAAAGGAAGTGAGAGCGGTAGAGAGGCAGAGAAAGAGAGAGAGAGAACCAGAGAGAGAGAGAGAGAGAGAGAGAGAGAGAGAGAGAGAGAGAGAGGGGAAGAGAGAGGGGAGAGAGAAAGGCAGAGACAGATTACTTGAGAGGGAGAGGGTGGGAGACGGAGGGAAGATTAAGAAGGCATACATTCAGTGTCAGTTTCAGTTTGATGAAGGAGGCGTCATTGCGTGCGGACTAGTGCATATACGCTACACGACATCCGCTAAGTTTGGAGACCACATACGCATGATTTGAAGCTGATGGATAAATGAATTAACAAGTAAGCTGAGACAATAGAAGAAGAGAGGTATTGTGGCTATGACTCTGCGGATGTCTGACCTACGCATTAGTTCTACGCGCTGGTCAGATCTTGAGTGCCTACATACCATATTGTGTGTGTGTGTGTGTGTGTGTGTGTGTGTGTGTGTGTGTGTGTGTGCGCGTGCGTGCGTGCGTGCGTGCGTGCGTGCGTGCGTGTGTGTGTACCGTTTATGACAGAACCGTTAGTGTATATGATAATATGATCTTTGTGTAAAAGTCTTCTACCAGCATCTGAATTTCTGCGTTGGTTTTGTCTTACGGCCATTGTGAAAAATGTGTGTTGTAAGTTGTGGAGCGATGCAATTTGTTAAATGTGCTTCAAGTGGTCTGGATATTTGTCCCATTCCTTGTTTGTTTTTTTTTTTTACTTCTGCTAAATGGCACACAAGCTGTGTAATGTGTTCTGCCTGTCCTATGCATAACTTTCCACGTCCTGTCCTATGCATAACTTTCCACGTCCTGTCCTATGCATAACTTTCCACGTCCTGTCCTATGCATAACTTTCCACGTCCTAGCGGAGGGCCGTTTGTCGTATGAAGTGTAATTAATTTGGTATTTTTCATTGGCTCTGAAATATGCATTAATCTGTTCTAGCTTGTGTTTTGTCTGCACCGAAGGAAGGTCGAGCAGGTATGGCATAGTTACAACTGGTGTGTTCTTTGTGGTTCCGAGGGTCAATGTGATTGCTTCATTCTGAATTCTTTCTAATTTGAGGTGTGTGTGTGTTGTAAGCGCTCATCCATAATCTGTTACACTGGGCACAAGTGCATGATACAGTTGGTAGAGATGGCGCTGTTTAATGCCTTCAGGTACTATTGCTTTCATGGTAGATAAGCTTTTTTGCATTTGAGAACACTATTGTCAACATGCTTTCTAAAGCTTTTTTTGCATTTGAGAACACTATTACAGTATTGTCAACATGCTTCCTAAAGCTTTTTTTTTTTTTTTTTTTTTTTTTTGCATTTGTATTTGAGAACATTATTGTCAACATGCTTTCTAAAGGTTAGCATTTTGCGATAGCGTACGTTGTTAGTTGATTCAATTGACATTTCATTGAAGGAAACTGGTGAGGGTACTCGTCCTGATGTGTTTTTTGTTGAAGGAAACTGGTGAGAGTACTCGTCCTGATGTGTTGTTGTTGTTGAGAGTGCAGATTAATGTCTGGGCTTTTGTAGGGTTGATGGACGATCCAGTTTCTTGAGACCATATAGCAATGTTGTCCAACTGTTGCTGAACTGCTTGAGCATTCTTTGATGTTTTGTAGTTCAGGCCCTCATGGCAAGCAAGACTCGGGCAAATTCGTTTCTGTTGAGGTCCGCAGGCCTGTAGTGTCAACATGTAGAAAACGGGGGAAAAGAGCCTTGAGGTAGTGCCATGGAAAGTTTATGAGGCTTAGAAGTCCAATCTGCAAATCGTAGGATGACGGTGCGTTTCCGGCAAGTGTCTTGATGACTGCATAATGAAGGAATGGTTTACATGAGAAGCGAGAACTGGATTTGTTGTATGCATCTTTCAGATCTATTGCAACAGCTTGCGTTTCTTCCTTTCTTTGGAATCCTTCGTACACTTCGTCGGCGAAAGCGGCCGCATCTGACAATGGCGTTATGCAGTTCAGATATTGTGATTTGATCCTGAATGCCAATCCGAGATAGATGCTGATAGGTAGGGGTTAGGTACTGGTTTAAGTCGGTCAAATATATCTTCCTGTCCTCCAAAGTCGTCTGAGCACTTTCGTTCTTTGAAACGTTTAAGTAGAATTAATAAGGCACATTAGGGCAAGGTTTTCTTTCTTCTTTTCCTCTGCAAAATTCTTACCGACTTGCGATCCTTTGTCCAGGTTGTTTTGTGTGTATAGTCCACTGAAGGAGTTGAACAAATTTGTTTTTATTATAGCATTGTCTTTTCTGCAACTTGTACTCCAGAATGTTCCTATGATATGTCCTTTGTTGTTGTACTCCTAAACGTTCCTATGATATTTCCTTCTTTTATGTTGTATTGAAAAAGGATCTTTCTGATTCAGTGTTTCAGTTAACTCTTTGACGGTCGAGAAACGTTTATGAAGAAAATTATACGTACCCACCTACCCACGTCCACCCTCCCACCGCCTCCGCCTCCTCCTCCACCTACCCCCGTCCCCCCTCCCGCCGCCCTCCGCCTCGTCCTCCTCCTCGTCCTCCTCCTCCTCTTTAACCGGTTCTGTCGTGGAGATACGGCTGATTGTGATCTGTTCTTGGCGTCAAATAGAGACATATCATAGTCCATAAATCGGTGGTGTTGTAGGCAGTGAGGTTTGAAAAAAAAATCTACTAGCATCCCTAAGCAGCCATCGAAAGGGTAGCAAGGAAGCAAAAAGGGACATTGTGCAGAGGATACATTTTGATTAAAAACTAAGAACATTATGGAAACAGTATGAAATGTGTAGTGGATAATCTCTGAGCCAGTGCAATGAAGTATGCAAGGGAGATAAAAAAGGCATGGAACAGTGTGAGTGCTTAGGTCTGCTGTTGAATAACTCAAGCATTATTAGGCGCAATTAACTGTGCAGAACAAGCTTTATTTGGATGTTGTAAGAAATCCAATCCCTGCGAATGGTAGAGAGAGAGAGAGAGAGAGAGAGAGAGAGAGAGAGAGAGAGAGAGAGAGAGAGAGTGTGTGTCTGTGTGTCTGTGTCTGTGTCGTTGTCGTGTGTGTGTGTGTGTGTGTGTGTGTGTGTGTGTGTGTGTGTGTGTGTGTGTGTGTGTGTGTGAGTGAATGAGTGAGTGTATGTGTCTTTGTGTCTGTGTGTGTCTGTGTGGTGTCTGTGTGTCTTTGTCCGTGTGCTTGCACGCGAGTGTGTGTGTGTGTGTGTGTGTGTGTGTGTGTGTGTGTGTGTGTGTGTGTGTGGAGAGAGAGAGAGAGAGAGAGAGAGAGAGAGAGAGAGAGAGAGAGAGAGAGAGAGAGAGAGAGAGAGAGAGAGAGAGAGACATAGACAGAGAAACTGATAATCATGAAATCAGTGTGATCGCTACAGATTTTTGCTTTTTTTTGTTTGTTTTTTTTTTTTTTTGTTTTTTGTCTGCATGGCTATGAGGTGGTGACTTTATTTCAGGAGGACACTGAAATTGCGGTCGCGGCGTCCGGCAGGGGAGTTCACTCTAACCTTTACCTGTGCAGCACGGCACAGGCGCCGAAAAGCAGAAGGAATCACAAGGTAAGTGAACAAATGTATTATATTAATAGGGGAGGCACCCTATATGCCACAGGCATAAGCAGACGAACTGCGGGAGTACGACTGTTGGGTCTGAAAAGAGCGGACCAGTAACTTGCAGTTAGTTGTAGGATCTGCGTCGTGGAATAGTAATACTAGTGACACACCAGTGCTAGGACGTGTAGTTCATAGGAGACAGTTTAGCACTAGCACTGCGACAAAACAACCGTACAATGTTTACAATGGCTTTGACGGTTCTGAAAGTACTGCTGATGGGGCACGAGACTGACACTGGCAGAAAGACTGTGAGAGACTCGACTTGGTGGTTGGTGCCATTGAAGGGCTTGGGAAAGAATGAAACCTCTAAGCCACAGTCTGGAGTTACCAAGTTAGGTAGACTCTCTCTCTCTCTCTCTCTCTCTCTCTCTCTCTCTGTGTGTGTGTGTGTGTGTGTGTGTGTGTGTGTGTGTGTGTGTGTGTGTAAAAAGAACTTTTCCAAAATGCAAGGAAAACACTGTATATATGTATGAATGGTTTACAACACATTTCACGTTCTATTATGATAATACATGGTGTGTTATTATTAGACATGGAATCATCGTTAGTTATTTTTATTATTTGCAAACGTATTAAATGTAGATCTATCTGGTTTGCATCTGTGACTAATAGGAATAATGCGTATGCATTTGTTTAGTTTGCATAGAAAGACTACCATACCTGGGGCGGATAACTGAGGGGGAGCGTGTGTATTTCTTTAGTTGTATTGCTTGCATAAGAAACCGAAACTTGAAAGACAGTGAAATTGTTCTTAGGCTTTGACGACTGGAGAATGAGAAATTGAACTGACCATTTTTAAAGGGTTCGCATGTACGCAGACGCGCGTACAGAAGTTGTGCACACAGGTAGAGATTTGAATTATTCGATAAGTTGCTATTCAAGAGGTTATTTGAAAATTATATATGTGTATTTAAAGGGAGTGTGATGACACTGAGAGTTCAGTTTGAAACAAACAGAATGTGGTAGTAGAAAAGCTGGATTGAGAAGTACTTACAGTTGAAATCCATGACTCTTCCATGAATTCACTTGTATGAATTGCCGGTGAAAATCTGATGGAAATGGAGCGGATACAAAACCGGTAGGTGGTGTGGTCGTTTTCTTTGTCACCTTGTTACTGTTGTTGTGGTAGGGATAATCTGTGAAAGATAATATTTGTGTTATTTTTTTTTTTTTTTACTTTAAAACAGTTTGAACTATGATTATTTTTAAGTCGGACTTTGCCCCTCAAAACAGTAACATTTGAACTAACGGTTTATTGTGAAGGACTGATTGGTTACTGACTGTATTAATTTTTTTCACATTCAGTGATTTGAGATACAAGAAATCAGTGGAAATGTGTGTCATCTACACTGTAGAAAACTGTACTGAGACCTTATCACTCCTGGATATAACTATTGTTTGAGGAATCTATTGTTGTGTATGTAGAACACTTGCCACTGTCTCTGTTTGTCTCCCTCTCTCTCTCTCTCTCTCTCTCACACACACACACACACACACACACACACACACACACACACACACATACATACATACATACATATATATATATATATATATATATATATATATATATATATGTGTGTGTGTGTGTGTGTGTGTGTGTGTGTGTGTACACACACACACACACTCTCTCTCTCTCACACACACACACACACACACACACACACACACACACACACACACACACACACACACACACACACACTCACACACACACACACACACACACACACACACACACTCACACACACACACACACACACACACACACACGCACACACACTCACACACACACACACACACACACACTTAGCACGTGTGCTCACACGCTTGTAAACAAGTCTAGATGGTGCTGACATGTAAGATGTGTTTGGCGATATGTCAATGGGTAATACTATTGTGTGTTGGCTTCTTCATAAGTTTTCTTGTTTTTTAAACAAGCGCTTACAGAGCTTTGAGTGTTGTGTGTGTGGTCTTTGGATGTATGACAGTCTGTGCTTATGCTACCAGCTCAAATGACATTCTGAATTGGAGTATTAACTGGTATGCTTTGTTTCATGTTGTAGTTATCTTACTGATTTCAGTTACTGTTGTCTGTTATGTATGTGATGGTGCTTGAAATTTTCTAGTTTAAGGTCTGTTTGCATTGAGAACGTCGTTTCTATGTAATTGAACTGAAGAGTGGAATGATATATTTGGCATATTTTGCATGTTATGGGTGGTTATTGAACTAAACTTAGGTACGGAAAGAAGTGTACATCTGAAAACAGCTGGTAATGAGAAAAACTATTTTTTCCTTTTCCGCAGAGAATATGAAAGGGAGTTTTTTCGACCTTTTCTATGAGTTAAAGTGAAGCATCACTGTTATGGCACACTGTCTCCGTGCCCCTCCCCCTCCCACTATTCCCCCGCCCGCTCCTCACCTCTTCCTGCACCGCACCTTGTTTCCCCGTAACCCTAGGCCCTCTCTTCACCCTCCACCACGTCCACTACTCAACCTGCTCCGCTCTTCTCCCCTTCGCCTCATCCCGCATGGGAGGTGCATGTGATGTATATTCTTGAAAACTTGTTGTGCTCCATGACAGTGTGCGTGTGTGTGTGTGTTTTTTTTTTTTTTTTTTTTTTTGAAGTTATCTTCTTATTTTTAATTGATTTTCAGATTGTACATCTTTTGCATATAGTTGTGTGTAACTGTTCGACATCATATGACATGAAGCAAACCCAGAGACACCAGTCCATATAATATGTGTCTCTTCCTTCTTATTCTTTTGTTCTATTTTTTTTGTTTTGCTTTGCTTTATTATTGGCTGATGACCATAAATGAAAGGTAACTGGTGACCAGATATTTAACATGACGCCTAATACCAATACTTCATGTCATCGAGGACTTACAAACATGTTTGATTAAAAACTATGTGATTTTCTGGTTGTGTTTCCATTCTCAGATTCATACAGAAAG